>JADPWL010003061.1:0-40001 GCA_019059595.1 Marasmia exigua
ACCGCTTTTTGACTGCATGTTTTTATCGTAATTTAATAAATAACTATGATGTAGTTATGAGTTTCATTTCCTTTAGTCATCAATTATTTGAGTAGGTGATAATTGGGCATTTAATAAAAAATACATTATTCTTTTTAAAAACATTTTATTAGAAAACAGACGTTGATAATTTATTTTCTATAATCCATTTTCTTACACAAATTACATTTCTTAAAGCGCAGTAGTTGCTATGGTAAAAACAATTATACATTAAAACGTCTTGACAATATAATTTACTTAAAGTGTCTAAATTAGGTATATCCCTAGAGCTTATATCTAACACATTTTCATGATCACATATTTCTCGTACCCATTTTACTTTTTCTTCTCCTTTTACTATGATTTTACATTTATCAAAATAGGGTTTTATAATCCTTTTAAATTCCCTATAGTCAATGTATCCTTCGCTCCATCGGAGTCCTCTGTTTCTTTCTATCCACCGTACGCGTTTCTTTTCCTCGATAGTCAGTGCCGAGAATGGACAGGGCGGCTTTATTAAAAAAATGTTTGAGTATATTCTTTTGTGCTAATTGCTAATTCTTTTAATATGAAATCATTTTTTTCATTTTTAAAGCCTTGCAGATCCACAATAACCGTTTTGCTATTCATGATAATTTCTTCACAATATTACTTAAAGGCTTGTATTCAAATAAGCAATCGTTAAGTATCAAACAATAAGCGGAAGTTTGATCGGGTATCTCCGCTTCAGCGTCTATTTCAACACGAACATCGACGACAGAATTTTTTAAATTGTCCTGTGATCTGGAACAATCGATGAGCAGAAGACAGCCGAACTCCTTAAATTCTTTAAAACTCAGCAACGGTTCAGCTCGGCGTCCGTAATAAGACTGTTGAAATCTTGCATATTGTTCGTATATTAATGAATATTTGTTTTCAGAGAAACTGATATTTAGGCTTTCGTATGGATAGTAGGTTGAATTTAGAAAAACCTTAACGTCACGTACAGAGCAATGATCGAATTCCGCCATTGACATGGAGGCATTATGTTTGCGATTTGTTTGTAAAGCAATCACAACCATTCGAGGTTTTTCAATCTGTGATGAAGTTTTAATAGACCAAGTATGTTTCCGGGTTTTGGGTAACAATGGATATTCGTACAAGTCCCAATTACGAAACGCAACTGTTATCGCTCGGTCTCTTTCTAAAAGTTTTAGCAAATTAATTCTTTCGCGGTCTGATACTTTGACATGTGGGACTCGCCAAACTATTTTATTTATTATTATATCCTGAACAACTTCACCAGCACTTAACTTCAAAGCGTTAAGATTTGTGTTACTTCTTAAAAGAACTAATTCATGTTTACAATTTATAATGATTTTTTCATAATCTTCTGCGAAACCTAATACTTTATTTAATGGAATAGAGGCTGAAAATACACCATTATTAGTATTGGATATACCATGAGGGGACCAACCCCAAACATTGGCACATTTAGACTCGCTATCATTTAACGATAGATACGATTTTATTGTGGTTGTAATACCCGCATTTTTGATTCTATCTATTTCAATACCGTTTATTTCATAACGAATGTCTTGAAATAAAAATAAAGCGAAATTGTTGACAAAATGTACATTTGATACTCTTTCCTTTTCTTTTGTAGTACTGTTATGTTTATACACATCGGCTCTGCCTTCGATATACAAACTGCTGAGCGCAGGTAATACGTATAAATCTTGTTGATTAATGGGTATTCGTATTTCATCATTCTTGTTGAAACTTGTTACATATGGCTTGTAGGAATGAAATTCAAAACTTTCAATGCTGTTGTCATGTGACGGAGATTGTGCAATATTTAAAATGTTCATTTTATCAATCCAAGTATTTTCAAAAATGTCTTATTTTGTTTGGTCAGCTTCTTTTTCGTATAAAGTGGTGCTCTTTTATGCGATGTCCTCTTGGAACTGGTTTGATTTCGAGAGACCGCTAGGTTTTTATTGAAATTTAACATTTTCTTCTAAAGTGTAAATACAGCTGTACCTCTTCACCGCGTAGGTTAATTTGTTTATTTTCTCCGTCTAACAATCTTATACTGATAGCGGTTATTGAACTTTGATTGACAGGAAAGTAGATTAAGTTCTTAGGTATTTCAATAATTCGATAACCAGGTGGTACGTTTGGCACAAATTCATAAATTATATGACTTGCTTTTCCATTCACAAACGATCCGCTTACAACATCACATTCGATGCGTACTATTGTCGTTGGTAGAATGTTGACAGGATACGGAGACTCGGTTTTTATATTAGCTTTTACCGTTTCAAGACCAAAACCCAAAATCCTGCCAATCGAATCTGTTTTATCAAAGTCAACATCTTCTGAACAGAAAATACACGTTTTTAAAGTATTGTTATTGGCAGTTAACTTCAATGTAGCATTTTTGATGTTGCACTGAAGATAATCACAAATATCTTGTAATTCATACGATCCTTCGGGTATTTCTATTACTCCATTATTACCGTAATAAAATTTATTGTTTCTTTCATCTATATTAGGAATAGAGTTGAATGTAGAAAAATACAGAAGACCGCACTCATACTCTCCACTTAATTCTAATGTAGGAGAGTAATTTGTTATTGAAAAAGCGTCTCTGTCAGTTATAGACACAGTGAAAGACATTATTATACTGATAAAGATTATTTACTTTGTCCTTTATTTAAATGATTTTTCCAATATTTTTTTAAAAAATGTAAACAGAGATGACCACAATTCATAGTACCGAACTTTTGATACCGTGCAAAATTATAACTAATAGTCATGTTTTTTAAATAGTTTATTAATTCTAATGGAGGTTTTAAGTCGCCAAAACTATCAAAGTATTCACAGTAATCATTTTGTTTGACGTAGGCTACCCAGTGTGTCCCCGGATTAGCAGAGCTATCCAAGTTTAGTACTGCACATTCCATTTTTCGAGGTTTTAATGGAAGTGTATTTCTCATAAATACTCCGCGGAAATATGGTATATCAGCAGCATGCTCTAATATATCTAAATCTGTTAGTGCACGTCTAGGCAGCCGTTTAACTAGTTTTTTGAAGGGTTCAAATATAACCCTGCGCCTTTTTTATGAGGTTTGATGTACAATCCTTTGCCAACCGCAACCGCTTCCATCATCCTGTTATGACGTTCAGACTCTTGAAGACTTTTCTGAGCTGCCTTAGAGTCGTTCACTGCTTTTGCTATACCGGCTGCTCCTCCTGCCAAGGAACCCAAAGCCGATAGCCCCGCAAAGATCGGGATTAAAGGTAGCAGTCCACCACATTTTGGTAGAGGAATACAGCGCGGCAAGCGAGTGCCTTTTTTATTCTTAAATATTTTTTTGGCTGCGGCGTAAGCGCATTTAATTGCTGTGGAACTGCCTTTTGATTTCAACTTTTTCATTTGAGATTTAATTTTTTTCACAGCTGCCATAAATGAGCGAGTACCGGCACCTGTCTTTAGTTTTGCTTTCATAGCATTTTTTACTATCCACGATGCCACCTTTTCACCCTTTTTCGCATCTTTAGCGTTTAATCGTTTCTTAGCCATATTTAAAAGTTTCATATCAGCCTCACGTCGAACGTTTGAATCGTTATCGTTGTAAGCAATGTCGTGGAACATACAAGCCTTATCCAATTTATTTATACCTCTATCACCTCTTTTTAAACGTTTCTGTAGCTTTGTTCCGGGCCACAATATTGATAACCAGGTAAATGTAGCTCGAACGGTAAATAGTTTATTACGTTGTCTATAATACCACTTCCCTCCTTCATTGATATGTTTAGAATGAATAGATTTGGTCTAAAAGTAAACTTATATTGCAAAAATATCTCATATTACAAAACTATCTCGTTTTTGTTTATCCAACTGTTCTCTTCATTGCTGAGACCTAACCATTTCACAAAATATTTATCTCCCTTTCTTCTAATAATCTTTTCGATGAGGTAAATATCTGGGTATTTAGTTTTTTGTAATTCATACTCATAAAAAGCCCCTAATATAACCTGTTTATTCTTATCTTCCAGAAGATAAGTTGGTGGATTTGTATTATTCACCTTTGTTACTGTAAATATTTCAGTAGACCAGTTGGGAGTATAACCTTTGTAAAAGTCTCCTTTAAATTTACTAATACGTACATGATTACCTACTAGAAACTTAGGTTTTAAGTGTTTTCGATTCCTATACGCTTTGCTAATATTACGCAATACAACCATTTCATTTGTATTATTAACGTCATTGGGCTTAAATTTAGTTATGCGATGAGTAGTGCTATTATAGTTATCTATCACAGTATTTAGTAATTTACCCAGCCATCGATAGGAACCGTATAAACTAAAAAGTTTAAAGATGTGTGATTTTAGAGTACGTATGACTCGCTCTACAATCGAAGCTTTTTTGATGGAGTAAGTAGAATAATGGTTAACATTATATTTTTTTAGCAGTTGACCGAAAATATCATTATAAAACTCTTTGCCTAAATCTGTTTGTAAATGTTTAGGTTTTCTAGATGAATTTTTAAATATCTGCTGCATTGCGTTAGCAACACATTTTTTTTTTTTAGATTTTAAGGGACTTGTCCATACATACTTTGACAAAGTATCTATCACCACTAATATGTAGTTGTGTCCTTTATTAAAATGTGAAAATTTTTGTAAATCTATGAGGTCGGCTTGCCAGAGATCATCAATTCCTTTTATAAATGTGCGTCTACGCGGAAAATTTCTTCTGACTGCTTTGTGAAGTTCATCAATTATGGCCTTTTTGCTCATTTTTGTTTATTTTTACATGAATTAAATTGTCTATTTCCGACTTTGAGTAAAATGATTTATTCAAATGTTCTGTTGTAACGGTTTCCAAGTTCTTCAAATGAAATTTTACTTCGAGCTTCACTTTTTCAATTTCATTTCGTAATTCTTGAATGGTTTTGTCTAAATAAGCTTTGTTTACTGCTTCATCGTCTTCGATTGGATATGATAGCCCTTTTAATTTAGAAGATTTTAAATCGTAGTGTCCGGTATCTGATTTCACCAATGTTTCATTGAAGTTTTCAATGTATTCTGTCAATCGTAAACGCTTATGAACATGATGTCCGAACTTGTCTATATTCATTGCGGTCTTGATGGGTTGACTACGGAAAGAATACTGCCCAATTTTCCTGGTTTTTTCTTTATATGTTCCACATCTATGATACCAGCTTCATGCAGTTCCGAAATAATAGCAATTATTTCATTATTTACACCAGTGTTACCCGCTTCCCAAGATGCAAGTAGTAACTGTAATCGTTCGACTAACTCGTTTGGATCATCCCAGTAAACTAAATCAGTGTTTGATTTTACTGTCTTTAAAAGAGAAATACCTTTACCTTGAGGAATACTTTCTACACTTGTAGTTGGATTTCGAGAGAATTTGAACAAAGGTTTAATTACATTCATATATTTAAATCCTTTGTTGCTGTTTATAGGTTTGGATGGTTCACAATTACGTCGATGAGCATTGGTTTCTATAAGAAGTAACTTGTAATTCTGTAAATCATCATATGTTACAGCATCTAAATTTGGTTTCAAAATCAAAATCAAAATCAAATAATTCTTTATTTGCATAGGCTTGTACACAGCACTTACAAATCGTCATACATTTGAATGATTTAAAACTATTTATAAGTACTTATGTAATAATTTACATGTTAATACATATATATGTTGATACATAAAATATACTAAAGAAATAAATAAACATAATGCGATTCTACCACCGGCTCGGAAAGTTGTTTCTGGTCGAGAAGATCCGGCAAGAAACTCGCCAGTTACTCTTTTTAATCGCCAACTTTTTTACAATGGTTTATTTTCCTCATACCAAGTCATACAGTCTAATGCAACACAAAATAGAATGAAGCAAATTAAAAGCTAAATATGAGGTAAACCGAAGAGGACCAGTCCCCAAAGGTGGCACCTGTTCACAAGTATGACGTATGTGTCAGCCATCATTTCACTCAACCATATTAGAGGGAATGTAATGACCCGCCACATAACGCCACCACCTCAGAGACATTTGAGTGAGCATGACTACTTAGGTTCCCCTCATAGGTCACAGAGTACTTAATCCAATACTAATAAACTGCAGGACGAGGTGTACAATAGTAGGTGGTTAGCATCTTGTCAATTGTTTGATTAATCAATACTAATCAATTTGTATACAATAATAAATGCTGCTAAGCCTAATTTATTAAAATTGATTAATTATATAATAATAGTGATTTCAGTAAATATTTATAAAATTACTACATGTGTGCAGGCACGGACGTCATTATGTCCACGCATCCTTATCATTTAAGTAATCTACAATTTTATAGTATCCTTTACTCATTAAACAGGTTTTCACGTGGGATTTAAATTTATGCGTTGGTAACTCAATTACATTTTGTGGCAACTTATTGTACATTTTAATACTTTGTCCAACAAATGAACTATTAATCTTTTGGAGCTTCAGATTTGGAATCGCGAGCTTGTGTTTATTTCTAGTGTTAAAACCATGACAATCAGATTTTTTAGAAAAAATATCAATGTTCTTACGCACGTACAAAATACAGTCCAAAATGTATTGGGAAGCTACAGTTAAAATGTCGATATTCTTAAACAGTTCTTTCAGCGAATCGCGAGGCCTAAGGTTGTATATGGAGCGGATGGCCCTCTTCTGCAATACAAAAATAGTCTGTATCTCAGCCGCCGACCCCCACAACAAAAGACCATATGACATTATACTATGAAAATAACTAAAATAAACCAGTCTCGCGGTTTCAATATCAGTCAGATGTCTGATCTTCTTAACCGCATATGCGGCGGAACTAAGTCTTCCCGCCAAGGCTGCCAAGTGTGGATTCCATTGAAGTTTGGCATCCAGTGTAATACCTAAGAAAATTGTCGAATTAATAACTTCAATGTGTTCATTATTCATAACGACGTTAGTGTTGACCTGCTTTACATTGGGCATAGTGAATTTTACACATTTGGTTTTCTTGGCATTTAAAAGCAAGTTGTTAGTTGTAAACCAATGTAGCACTTGTGAGAGGGTGTCATTTACGTCGTCAAACGTATCTTTTCGACGGTCAACGTTAAAAATCAACGAGGTATCATCAGCAAATAACACTACTTCACAAAGATCTTGTGCAAAGTAAGGGAGGTCATTTATGTATATTAGGAAGAGCAGAGGTCCCAATATTGATCCTTGGGGCACTCCCATTAATAGAGGGGCGCCTGAAGAGTCAGTTCCATTGACACTGACTTTCTGAAGTCTATCTGATAAGTAAGAATTTATCAAACTTAATGCATTATTTAGAACACCATAGTGAGCTAACTTCAACAACAATGTTTGATGCTCAACGCAATCAAACGCCTTCGAGAGGTCACAGAAAACACCAATTGCATCCTGTTTGTTTTCCCATGCATCAAAAATATACTTAATAAGTGCAACTCCTGCGTCAGTGGTTGACTTACCCTTGGTAAACCCAAATTGTTTACTATGAAGTAAGTCGTTAACTTTAAAATGAGACAGCAACTGAACGAATATGACTTTTTCAAAAATTTTACTCAGTGCTGGTAATATAGAAATAGGCCTAAAGTTAGAAGGGTCACTTTTTTCACCTGATTTAAATAACGGTATGATTTTGCTGTACTTCATTAAGCTAGGAAACTGACCCTCATCAATACATCTGTTGAATATCGTTGCCAAATGGGGTGCAATAACTAGTATTATATTTCTTAAAATGTCTACTGATATTCCCCAAAGATCTTCAGTTTTTTTCATATTCAGATCTTTGAAAGTTTTAACTATTATCTCGGAGGTTACATGGTTAAATTTGAAAGGCGTTTGACACTCGGCAACATTTGCTTTAAGTAATGAGATAGCAAGATACGAACTTGAATTTAATGTAATGTTTCTTTTTGAAAAGAAGTTCATTCAAGCCATTCGTTTTTTTAACAGTAAGTGCTCCTATTTTAAGAATAACGCCGTCGTCATGAACACGGGTTTTGCCTAGTAACAGTTTACCCCGCTCATTTCTGATTCCAAACGGAACATCTTTCATTACTTCAGACGATGTTGACCATGACAGTGATTGATTCTTAAGACTTGGCGATGACTGTACAGATTTGAATGATCCCACGCTTACGTTGTGGTCTTCAGACGGTGATACAACAAGGGTTTTGTTGTAATCGTTGTATTGTTCTTGTTCATCATCTTCATCTTCTTCACTAATAGATTCATTGTAATCTTCATCAGAGACAAATAATGACTGGTTCTCGTCTTCAAATGATTGATTATTATCATTTTTAAACTTTTTCATCACTGGTTCAAAGTGCTCATCTTTGTTAAGTTGAGAGTTTTTTTTTTTATCTGTTAATAATGTAAGTGGGTCAACAATAGGTTTCAATATTGTTTCTAATGTTTTATTATTAGTATTTTCAACATCTTTTATCATCGCAACTTTTCTTTTAACAGCTGCTGCTGATTTTACAATTTGTTCTTTAAGATTTTTCTCCATTTTAAAGTATTCCGCTCAGGTCTAAATCGTGAGTACGAGTGATTAAAAAATAACACAGCGGTCTTTATGTATGTTCATCTATTACTATGAATGTATCGAACTTAAATCGGTAGCATCCGTTATTTTTGTCACAATCCTTATTAATAACAAGATAGCTAAAGGGTTTATTCCAAACAGAAGAGCACATCTCACGAAATTGAGACCATGACATATCAGCACCAACATGCTCCTCATATACGTGCTTCAAGTTAACATCATCTTGCTTAAATAGAACCACGAGGTTTGAATTGTCTCTGACAAGTTGTTTTGGAACTTTTGTATAAGTTTGATTGATATAGAAGCAATCTATATTTTTATGGCGTCCCATGGCGAAATAATCTCTAATGTTGTTTTGATTCTCACAAGCAACGTCGTCGAAAATGATGATCGAATCAGGTAAAGCATCATGTGGACTCAATATTTCACCATTATGATTGTATTTATTAAATGATGTTCCAGGAACCATGTCCAAAACCTTCTCAAGATATAAATATTTAGGTTGATACAAAGATTTTGAATACACATATAGGTTACGAAATCTTGGACCATTTTTATGTAATAATAAACTTATCACTAAATTGGTTTTTCCACTATTAGACGGACCACAAACAATACAACGTATTGTATTAGGTAACAAATTTCCGTGTCGTTTTGGCTCTTTAGATGACGCAGGACAGATGCATTCTAATTTAAGCGATTCTTTTTGTTTGACCAACTTCATAATATTGTTTATAACGTGTCTGCAGCGGTGTATTAGTCACAATAGAATGACCTTAAGATCTAACGTAACCGCATTTTAAATTAACACTTATCTATCTGTTTTTTGGGCAATTTCACTTAACTTGATTTTTTGCGACTGAGCGAACGCAGAGAGCGATTTCGAAAAAAATCAAGTGAAGTGAAATGCCCAAAAAACACCTACTCTCGGGTTACGTTTTCCTTGCGGCAGGCTTATAATACTAGGGTTTGATGTAGGCATTAGATAGTAATTCATAATTATTATAGATCCAGTATTTGAGCCGTAGTGGTAGACCTCCATTCCTTCGATTCTACACGCGACTGCAGACAACTTTTCGCGTAGCGAGTTAGAGTATAGACCAAGGAGTTAGGAAAGAGATAAGACGAGCAGCAGAGCAGGTCGAGTCGATAGGGAGGCGGAGTCCATTACACTCTACCAGCACGTCTTTAGATTTAGGGAAAGCTTTTGATTCCACATTGTGAACGTTTACTGGTATGTTAATTTTTAGAACACCTTGATGTAATTTTTCCAAGTAAATTGCGGGTGCCCCCCGATATTACGTAAAAAGTAGCATTTTCCAAACTTTTTCCTAACCTTATTTCCGCGTCGAAAGATCCCAACAATTTCAAAGGAGTTCCATTACCATACGCAATGAATTCCTTTTGCGGGTCCTTGTTTTGGTTTGTAACCCTTGAACTATTATTTTTCATCAACTGCCATGTCTTGTCCGTAATCAGATTGTGATTGTTAACCCGAGTCTATTAACATGTCTACCTCCGATCCGCCAATTGTACACGTTACCGTAATATCCGCGTTCACGTTGAAAATGTAGTATACCTGTTTGCTAGTAGAAGCCACATTAGCAGTTTCTTCTATGTTATTAATTCGTTTAAATCTTTTCGACTCAATATTCTGTGCTCCTTCATCTTGATCTGGTTTTCTCTTTTTTTCGTCCTTTGTGCGGCATTGTCTTTGAAAATGACCAATAATCCCACATTTATGACATTTCTTTGTTTTTGCAGGGCATTTTGGATCACGGGCAAAATGATTCATGCTTCTACATCGACCACACCCTTCGCGTCTTCTCCACATATGTGTATCCTTGCTCTTGTCGGGCCTGGTAGTTATTTTGTTTACTTCTTGACTCCCAAATGTCTTGTTTCCAAAATTACCTAATTGTCTTTCTACAATCTCTAACGCTTTAGCTTCTGAAATTATGTCATCTAGTTACATTTTGTCACCATCCTTTAAAATTTTTTTCCTGAGATCATCCGATAAACATTTTTCTGTGATTTGTCCCATTATGTGTTCGTCTACTTTTTCAAACTGGCATTTTGTAGCCTGTTGCCTCAATCGTACCAGAAATTTTTCAAATTTCTCCTGTGGTTCTTGTTTCATGAGTCGAAATAGATGTCGTTCGAAGCCTTTACTTTGTTTAGGGGCGAAGTATTCGTCAAGTTTTTTTATTGCAATATCGAATACTTGTCCGTCATTTGCATTATCTGGGTTTACATTCGCCCCAGGTATATTGTAGAAAACCTCTTGCAATTCCTCACCTCCAAAATGGAGTAAACATGCTCTTTTTTGACCTCCGTATCAATACCAGCTGCTTCCAAATATATATATAAACTGCGTTTCCACCGTTCCCATCTAACTGCAACCGATCCTATTTCGCTTTCACATTCGAATTTATCAAGTGTAAACATAGCCATTTTGCTTACCTGTAAGCAATGAAACAAAGTGTTACGCAATTTAATGCAAATATCGCGATTATGGGTACGTTCATATTTTTTTTTTCAATTTACTATGTCGCTTTCGAAGGTAAATCAATATAGGTATTTCTCACAATTTAATGTCAAATCACCCATATTATCTCAACATAATGCCATTAAAGTTCGCAATTTAATGCTACTAAATATCGCAATTTAATGCCACTGAATATCGCAATTTAATGCAACGGAGTTTCGCAATTAAATGCAACCTATGTACGCAATTTAATGCCATTACGTTTTACCATGTAATATACCTACACAGTGGGTATATATAAATTTACGAAGACTTATATAGATTTTATAATAATGATACAACTTATATTGTGACTGGCATAGTGTCCGTAATAGAGTTGATCCAAATACCATCAAATATTTTTGTGCATGATTTAATAATGTTTCTTTTGTACCCACAATACTACTTGTAACTAACAACATAACAAAACGTAAAACACGAATATACTCTGTGATGACAACCTAATAACATCCGCTTATATACTCTGTCAATCAAGTCCCAAACACCATCAATGACACCATTGTCGCCCACGTAACGGGGTATGGCAACCCCATTGGTTATAAAACATGGGAACTACAGCAGTTCCTCGAAAATCCGTCGACACCATGATGGCGCCACCGTAGCTCACATCATAATGGTATGGTAAGCCTGGTAGTATTAAAGTTATAAAATACCTATAGTGTACGAGTTATCGTATCATCTTTCGACACTGTATCAATTATTTTATCAATAAACATTATTTTAATTTAGTGCAAACAAGCCACTCGGCGGAATCGGTCGTTTCATTGACTCAGCCCTTTCCCCTATATCAAGACACGACACGACATACCTTATCAATCTATCATCTTATCTACTACATATCATCTTGACACCTATCATCGTAGCGCATCGAGCTTTCAACATTTATCAGCGACTTATGGATCATCTTGGAACCTCTGCGTTAACTTCGCATCGCTGTACAAGATACTTATCAAGAGACAATTGTCATCGACATTTTTACCGAGCAAGATTTAATCATCATACCTTAAACAAGTGCAGTGGAGTGTTCTGTTTATCTGAACTACAGTAGCGAGTCGGTTGGACTGGCCTCCCCAGCGGGTCTCACCAGTCTGATTGAGACCGCACATACTGTAATAGGATTACAGACACTGCGCAGCATCACCAGCAGTATCATCAAATATCATCAGCATCTTTATTGATTTATTGAACTTTGGACAATTATCTAAATCGACATGGAAGCCCTTCTCACGCGCCAGAATGAACTGATCCAAGAAATTCATAGGATCGGAGTTAATTTCGGGAAAGATAGCGCCAGCAGAAGAACTAAGGAATATATTGAGAAACGTGTAACAGCCCTAGACCAACTTTGGGGTGAGTTTGAGCAAAACGACACACAATTATCAGCTTATAAAGATGACTCCGTGTACTTCGAGAATCAAATTTATCAGCAGACGAAGGAATTCTACGTGAAACAACGTCGCATGATCGTGAACTATCCTCCGGTCGATCCCCCGCTAAAGGAACCCGTTCCTAGCCCTTTAAAGCATTCGTTCAAACTACCACTGTTCGATGAGCAGGGTACCAACACGGGAGCACACGTGGATGAACTTCTTTCACAACAAAGAACATACTTTAGAGCCTTATCTCGCGTGATTAAACGCCCTGACATTATCGATATTCAAGAGAAATGGGAAATTGAAGATCTCCTAAAGGACCTTCAGCATCGTTGGCGAACCATCGACGAAACACATATGCGTATCGACAATATCTTAGAGGGAAGAAATGATGATTATGAAGATGAGTTCATGAAATACGAGTCCATGTACAATCAGGCGAAACGACAATTAAACAGGAAGTTAAGTTCTACGACGCACCTTCATCAATCGACCCCCAAGATAGACATTCCCTTGTTTAGGGAAGTGGGAAGTATAGTCAGTGGGTCACCTTCTGGGACCTATTCAACGAGACGATACACAATAACAGTAGCCTCAGCAATGCACAGAAGATGCAATTTCTTAAGGGAAAGCTACGAGGAGAAGCAGAACGCCTCATTCAACATCTGAATATAACCGCTGACAACTATGAGACTGCGAGAGATCTCCTGATGCATCGCTACAGCAACACCCAAGTACTGTTTACAAATCAAGTGGAACTTTTCTTATCCCAACCTTCTGTACACCGACAATCATCATTTGAATTAAAACGTTTGTATGACACCACCATGGAGTGCATACATGCGATTCACAACCTTGGAGTCAATACAACATCATGGGATCCCCTTGTTGTTCATCTTGTCTGCAAGAAATTGAATCCTGAAACATATCATGACTACAAGGAGTCCCGCAAAGCGCCAAGAGAACTCCCGACCTTTGACGAACTCATGAATTTCATCGAATGCAAGTTTACTGCCCTGGAGCCTATATCAAAGAAAGACAAAGACATATCAGGACAAAGGCCATCGTTTCCATCGAGACCTTAATTCAAGCCTCCCACTTATCAGAAAAGGTTCCAGAGCCAACCTCATCAAGCAGTGGCCACATTTATCCCAAAATGTCCACTTTGCGAAGACAAACATGACCTATATATACATTATACGTACAGATTTTCTACAGAAAACCTATATAAAATAAGTGACACCCTGACGGTTCGCCAGCTCTATTTACTGAGTATAGTCTTAAAAACTCACAAAACTCTGCCTTATGACCCCTCTATATTATCCAGAAGACGTAAACATAAAGTTGCTCCATCTGCTAGATTTAAAACCTTGTATGCTAGGAGACAGTTCATGGCACGGTCAGCCAATTTGTATAATAAAATGAACGAAATTTTAAATATATATCCCATGAATAACTACACTTGCAAAACAAATCTTACAGCATTGCTAAAAACATGGAACTATGACAAAACCGAAAGATTTCTTGAAAATATTAGAATATAATTAAACATATAATAAAATGAAAAGCTCATAAATCTTATAATTACATAAGCTAATAAATAGGTATTTATAATAAACATTATCACGCTATTGGTTTATTCTTGCTTACACGCACACACACATACCCGTGCACACACACGCCCTCACACACATGCACACACTTTCACGGCGGCGCGTACGCTCGCTCACATTTTTTTTTCTTTCTATACATAATTGTAATGATGAACTTACTATTATTATTACATACTACCTACTTTTAAGTTAAAATTCTAAGACAGTTTTTCTTGTATCTTCTAAGTATCACTAGATTATTAAAGCTATTGTACGGAGAGCGGGGTTTCTCTAGCACAAGTATTAATTTACTTAAAAGAGATCCTCGATCATAAAACAGAAATGTAAAAACCTGGTACTGAATAAATTATTTGTATTTGTATTTGTACTATATCAATGCAGGAAATTTCACAACATGACACCGGAAGCTCGCTTGACAACAATTAGTAAAAATGAAATATGCATAAATTGTTTATACAAACATAATGGCAAACAATGCAATTCTACCAAGCGATGCAAATATTGTAATGATTCAATGATACATGACGACATTGCACAATCGAGGACGTCGAACTCTAATGCGTCGACCTCGATAGACAATCGGGCGCCAAAACCGCATAACAACAAGCGAGTAAATCACGTGGCTGGAGATGATGAAGAAGTACTTCTGACAACAGTGTCCTTGAAAGTTAAGGCAGTTGATGGGACATTCATGACACTTAGAGCACTTTTGGATCAAGGATCTCAAGTATCTCTGCTATCAGAAAATGCAGCTCAGACATTAGGACTTCATCGTCAGCACATCAGCGCGTCAGTCTCTGGCATCGGTACTAGTACCAAGAATGGGAAAGACATCGTTACTATGGATTGTCAATCATTATATGATGATTATTATTTCACAACCCAGGCTTTCGTCATATCAAAGGTGATCAATTGTTTGCCTAACAACACCTTTAGCAAACAATCATGGCACCACCTACAACATATTACCCTTGCCGACCCGGACTACAACGTATCGCAAACGATCGAATTACTCCTGGATGCCAGCGTATACTCCAACATCATCATGAGTGGACTTATCAAAGGCCCAATTCAAGCACCCATCGCCCAACAGACAAAGTTAGGCTGGATATTATCAGGAAATGTCAAAAAGTTCAACTGTCACGTGGTTATCAATGACATTCATGAAATATCAAGGTTTTGGGAGTTTGAGAGCATCAAGGATAACTCATCAGATATGACAGAGGAAGAAGTGTTTTTAAGAACGATGGAAGATATCAAGTCGCTCTCCCCATGAAGCCAAACTTTGAAGAACTCCTTGGAACATCCAAACCGAAGGCTGTCATGCAGTTTAAGCAGCTTGAAAAACGGATGCTAAAAAACGACGCCTTAGCAACAGCTTATTGTAACTTTATGCAGGAATATCAACAACTAGGTCATATGCGCCTAACGACCGATCAGGTGACGTCTATACCTACTTGTTATTTACCTCACCACGGAGTTTTGAAATTAGATTCTACGAGCAGCCGTTTTAGAACTGTTTTTAATGGTTCCAGCAAGACGTCATCGGGTCATAGTCTCAATGACTTAATGGAATGTGGGCCAAACTTACAGCAGGACCTACAAGCACTGATCCTGCTCTGGAGAAGTATGTTATCACTGCAGACATCGAAAAAATGTTTAGACAGATTCTTATCAGAGATCAAGACGCTTATCTGCAATCGATTGTCTGGAGCAGTGTTTTTCAACCTGTGGGTCGCGACCCCCTGGGGGGTCGCGAAGCTTCTGTAGGGGGGTCGCCAGAGGTCGGGTACTTTAGAAAAAATAAACAATAAAGACAATTAATATTTATTTATTAAGTAAGACTCTCACTTTCAAATTACTCTTACTGTAAGATAATTTTAACAAAAAGATATAACAAACAACATAACATAACAAACTCGTAAACATTTTAATATGTTATAAACAAAAAATACGACGACGCGCGTTAATGCGAAGGTTGAGCTTGTTTTTTATTGATTAATTTATCCCATCGTGGATCTGTTTTTGCGACACATAGAATTAAATCGTTTTCCAAATTTAAGCGATTTCTTTGCTTACTTTTTATCTGGGCCATCGATGAAAATGTCAACTCGCATAAGTACTAGGTGGCAAATGGAATCAAACACTTCAAAGCCTCAGTTGTCAATTCCGGGTATTCTGTTTTTCTCATTAGCCAAAAGGTATCCAAATTAGAAGACTTGAATTCCAGGTGTAACATCCCATCGGCAGATATTTAAAATGGATTTATGATCCACCTCTGCCCAGTGTTCTCCTATATCTCTTGCTCTGAGAAGTAATGACACAATTCTTCTTTCAAATTATCTAACACCATTTTCATACCAGATATATATGTCTTTATGTTCACCTCACAACCGACTTCTTCACAAAAGCTACAAACTGTGCACAACCCGCAATGTCCGTGGATTCGTCAAATTTATTTTTTCTATGACTTGATCACGAACATCAGTGGCCATATCGCTTATCCTGCGTTGAACGGTATTGTCAGAGATTTGTACTATACCAGTTTTTTGATGTTGAAGAGCTTGCAATTTTCTCTCAAAAAATCCACGGGCTTATTTTTTTCATTTGGATGTTTTGTGTTAAGGTGGCGTGTTAACTTCGATGGCTTCATGCTTTCTCTTGATAAAATTTCAAAGCAAATAACGCACTGTGGTTTATTGTCAATCACAGTAAACCCGAATTTCAAATAATTGTCATCATAAAGACGTTTTTTCTTTATTTTACTTCCACTACTATCACCAGAAGTTGACGGTTCTGTTGATCTTTTCAGGAATTTATCCATTTTAAACTATGACAAATCACTACAAATGCGTAATTATTACAATAAGTTAAAAACAATTTCTAACGGTCGTTAAACAATTGATTGTTGACGTACCGTATGGCGACGTATCCGATGTACGTAATTGTAAGTGTTTTTATATCCGATAAGTATGTACTTATATCCTAATCATGGAGACCATAAATACGTTGTATGGAATGAATATTGGTAATTCAGTAACATACACACATAAATGATAAAAAAAACCGAAGGGTTAAGGGGGTCGCGAAATATTTTTTTATACCAGGGGGGTCGCATCATGAAAAAGGTTGAAAAACACTGGTCTGGAGAATATCACCCGAAGAACTTCTGCGTGAATATCGTCTAACAACAGTGACGTACGGGACAAAGGCCGCACCATTTTTGGCGATAAGGACATTGCGACAGATTGCTAAGGAGCATGCTAAAGATTATCCGCTGGCAGCTGCAGCTTTAGAAACCTCATTCTATATGGATGACCTTACGAGTGGACACGACAGTAAAGAGGAAGTCAAAGAGCTGCAGAGACAGTTACTCGAAGTCCTGGAAGGAGCAGGCATGAATTTGCGCAAATGATCGAGCAATGACCCTGACATTATTAATCATTTGACATCAAGCCAAATCGATACCCCTCTTGAGTTCAGAGATACGGAATCACGAAAAACGTTGAGACTCAAATGGAACCCATCATCAGACTCATTCAGTTTTCAAAACAAGATTGACTATCACAATCAAAATGAGAAACACACCAAGAGACAACTTTTATCAGATGTATCAAAATTATACGATCCATTGGGATGGTTATCTCCAGTTACAATAAAGGCGAAGATTGTCTTTCAACAAACCTGGTTATTAGACCTACAGTGGGATGATGAATTGCCAGTTGACATCCAATCTGAATGGCAACATCTGCGAGAAGATCTGAAAAACATAGAAAACTTCCGAGTTGACAGATACCTAGGAGATAAACATAACTATCAGTTGCACGGTTTTTGTGACGCCTCAGAAAATGCTTATGCGTGCGCCGTGCACATAACAACGCGCGACGACAAGGGCACGTTCACATCACGCCTACTCGTCGCTAAGACAAAGTTAGCCCCTCACAACAAAAAGGTATCACTACCCAGATTAGAACTGCTGGGTGCCCTTCTCTTATCACAACTACTGAAAAAGGTCACCGAATCAATATCAGTACCTAATATCACTGCATGGTCAGATTCTATGGTGGTATTGGGTTGGCTTAAAGGAGATATCACCAGATGGAAGACTTTCGTAGCAAATCGCGTACGACAGATCATTGACATGATCCCTGCATCACATTGGCGTCACGTGAAATCTGTAGACAATGCAGCGGATTGTGCAACTCGAGGGTTATCATCTACATCGCTACAAGAGCATAAGCTGTGGTGGGAAGGCCCACAATGGCTGAAGACACCAACACCCCATCAAAACATACCTCCTATCAAGATCGAGGCACCAACAATTGAAATCAAGAAAGTATCAAGTGTGAACACGCCTTTACAAAACAGCAAAAACAATATCATAACTAATTTATTGAAAGACAGTAGTTCATTGACACGAGTAATTCGCATAGTAGGCTGGCATGATCCAGCCTACGATGTTCCGGTATCGCTTCGCCTCGCGATTGCGACACCGGAATTGCACACCGCAACAATTTGATGACACGCTTACAACGAATGAACTGAAGGCTACGAGCAATCTAATTATAGAACATAAACAATCATTAGAATTTGAAGACGACATTTTTCATTTGAAGAAAAAAGGCAGTGTTCGGAGCTCAAGCAAATGATCAAACCTGAACCCATTCATCGATAAACACGGCATTTTAGAGTTGGCGGGAGATTAGACAATGCATTGATCTCTCCCTCTGCCAAACACCCAGTAATCCTGTCTGCGCGGAGTCGACTAACAGAGCTTATCATAAATCAAGCACATATTATCACATTGCACGGCGGTCCCCGATTGACATTATCATACATAAGAACCAATTATTGGATTGTTGGGGGCATCCGTGCTGTAAAGAAGACCATCCGACAGTGTGTCAAGTGTAGACGCTTCAGGCAGGAAACCACTCACCAAATCATGGCAGACCTTCCTAGACCGAGAGTCAACCCTTCGCGCCCCTTCAGCAACACGGGCGTGGACTTTACTGGCCACGTTGATATCAAGGCCAATAGAGGGCGGGGAGTCAGGACGTCGAAAGGATACATCGCCGTCTTCGTCTGCCTTGTGACAAAGGCCGTCCACCTAGAGTTGGTGGCCGACTTAAGTACGCCTGCATTCCTGGCCGTCGTCTTTCGTCGAATGTGTACTCGACGAGGAACTCCTCGCCATGTATACTCCGACAATGGCACCAACTTCGTCGGAGCTAACAACACCATGGAACGGGAGTACAAGGCAATAAAAGATAACATCGACGCGTCATTCATCAAGAACATCAACGAGCTCGGCGTCACGTAGCATTTTAATGCTCCAGGGTGGCCCAATGCGGGTGGCCTATGGGAGGCCGCCGTCAAGAGCATGAAGTTCCACCTTAAACGAGTGTTGGGGAAACAGAAATTTACATATGAAGAGTTCATTACACTGCTGTATCAGATCGAGGCATGCATGAACTCTCGACCCTTGTGCCCGCTGTCTGAAGACCCTGACCATGAAGTTCTCACTCATGGTCATTTTCTGATTGGCTCTGCACTGCTGTCTAGACCACAGACCGATCTTGAACTAATGGACGTACCTACTAGATGGCATCTCGTCCAGACGATGAACAAACATTTCTAGAAAAAGTGGTGACTAGAATACCTCCAACAACTTCAAACAAGATCGAAGTGGACAGCTCCTCGGGAAAATCTGAATATTGACGACATCGCTATCATCAAGGAAGACAACATGCCGCCGGGGAAGTGGGCCATCGGACGCATTCAAGAGGTCCACCCAGGAAAGGATGGCTATGTTCGAGTAGTCACCCTAAAAACACTGAACAATGTTATCAAACGTCCTGTGAACAAACTTATTACATTGCCAGTTCATGACATGAGACAAGAAGAGACCGAGAGCAATATGAAAGACATTCCAGAAGAGGAACCACAGAAACCTACAATAAGGACACGACGAGGCCGACGCATGAATAAAGTTATGACGTATTTTACGTCATTCACTCTCCTGACACTTATAGCTATGTTTTCACCGACTGTTCAACAAAATCAACCCTTCAATATCACTGCGATGGATGACAACCAAAACCTATACTTTGACAAGATATCTGATCTACGACATATCAAGGATGAATGGAAATTGTTAATATACTACAATATGACGTCATATTGGCAAGGACTATCAGAAATACAACGTTACGTATCACATATTAGGTCAATGTGTAATATGAATACTCCCTACCGCAGCACTGTGGAACCGCTGCAACACGAGATTAAGGAAATAGACCACTACAACGACTTATTACGCTACCAACAAAATAAATACCGAATGAAGAGAGGACTCGTAAATGGCATTGGCTATATAGCTAATTCACTATTTGGAGTACTGGACGAAAGGTTCGCAGATCAATATAAGAATGACATAGAGAAGATAGCTCAGAATGAGAATCATTTACAGAAGTTGATAAAAAATCAAACACTGGTAATAGAATCGGAGTATAACATCATCAAACGCAACGAAGAAATAATTAACAAGCAAGTAACATCTATCAGACAAGCTCTCAATAATCTCTCACTGGAAGCTGGACAAGTCAGACTGGACATTCAAAATTATAACCACATCATCTCATCATCACTGGCCGCCACCATCATCATATCTAACTTGCGACGCATTCAAGAAGTATTACTTAACACTATTACCGATATCAGTCAAGGTCAGATAGACATACACCTGTTTTCACCTGAATTGCTAGAACAGCAAATAAATATGATATCAGGACAATTACACGGAGATCTCGTGTTACCGACGGACATGAACAACATACGTCACATGTACAAGTTACTAAAAGTGTCTACGAGAGTAATAGAAAAATATCTTATCATCGAAATCAGAATACCACTTGTTAGTAACGAAGTATACGAGTTAGACAAGATCATCACCATACCCCGAAAAATGGGAGAGCAAATACGCTATGTAATATCCTCGTATCAATACATAGCCTTTGATTTGAAGAAAGATACTGCTTTCTTGTTGTCGGAAGGAAACCTGCAAGCATGTATTCATGATCAAAGAGAGACCCTCCTCTGTTCATTAGATAAACCTCTACATGATTTAAAAATAAAACATTCATTTTGCGACATAAATTTGATAAACACCGACGTAACGACAAATGAGTCACCTTGCTCGTCACATGAAGCGCCGCACATAACCGACAAGTGGATTAAGTTACATCAACAAAACAGCTGGCTGTACTATTGTTACGAAGAATGCACTATTCGCATGTTTTGTACTACGGGAACAGATATTCGTAATATTAAAGGGACTGGAGTCATCGCTCTAAATCAAGGTTGCACGATCAAAGGCGACAGCTTCTCGATACGTTCACATAATCAATACTTAAGTAAAATATATCATCACTTGAGCACAATAGAGGCCCCAAGAACTTCTATTCTAAATACGATCATCAGCAGCTTCGTTGACGCCTCCATCCGGACAGAAGACCACCAGTTGCTCTTCAGCCAACTCAGGACTGAAATTGATCATTTGAAGGCTGAATCGTCTGAAACGATCAACGTTCATGACGTCATGATGACAAGATGTACGAGTTATCGTATCATATTTCGACACTGTATCAATTATTTTATCAATAAACATTATTTTAATTTAGTGCAAACAAGCCACTCGGCGGAATCGGTAGTTTCATTGACTCAGCCCTTTCCCCTATATCAAGACACGACACCACATACCTCATCGTAGCGCACGCTACATATAGGTTATTTAGGAAATGCCGTGTGCGTAGTGTCTTGATACGAATAGAAACCTCGATGATTACAGTTACATACGGCTTATTTGTAGGTACAGATTAAATGGCAAAATTATTACATGTCGCATGACGACACAACGACAAACAATTACCGAAAGTATGTGATCAAAGTATAATTTTATAATAAGTATGTGAATTTAGTAAACATTAGAAACATTTCCCCAGACCCAACCTAATGTTATCCTTTGCTGATCTAACATGATAGTTGATACCTAATGTAAACACTTCCCAAACACTTGACAGCAAGAACTAAATTATTATACATAATAATTATTAGGTCATAGCATGGACTATGGTTATAGACACGTATTATTCTTTGTTTTTCCGATTAGATGTGGATGTTACAATGTTAAATTTATAATAAGAGAGTTTAACAATGGTATTTTAATAAAAAGTAGTCTGGAAAAATAACCTTACACGTCCTATTTCCCTCCTTCTCACTTTTTCTTTCTAGTAACTAAAGTAAGTACTTACAGTTCTCCTCGTCGCCAATATGTAGTGTCTAGTCTAGTAATTATAAGTATCTATACACTAGCAGGTAATATGTATTGTAAACAGTGTTTATGTATCGGCTCGGTGTTCTCACTATACCACGTCTTCCGCTGTGCGGCGGTTCGCGCTCAACGCCACCATGACATCATGACAGTTGACACGCCCCCCCCCCCCCCCGCACCCTGCGCGGGGTGTAGATCCGAGACGACAGAAGTCATGTCATGACTGTGTGTATATGTGTGTGTGTGTGTGTGTTTGCATGTTTGTTTACTAGGATATTATATTTATAATATATATTTATTATAACAATAAACCAGTATACTACAGCTGGCAAATAAATATTTCACAACATTCAATTCGACTCTGAAATAGGTAACTCAAGGACCTGTGTTACAGATATCAGAATCAATATAGTGGGATTACAAATATATACATATAATACTTGTTTTTGTTAATGTGTTTTCAATGTATTAATAATACATAGAAAACACACAGACCTATACAAATAGTCATGTTCATGCACACAATATTTGTACTGTGCGGGGATCGAACCTGCAACCCTTGGATCTAAGGCATCATACACTCCTATTGTTTCAATGCCGTATTAACACTCACTGCGATTAACATACATTCAAATGTAAAGTAAAAGTTCAAGTGGGCAGGATTTGAGGAAAATGAAAATAAAAACAACATATACATAATTGAATCATTTATTAAAATAAGTAATAAAAGATAAAATAAATGTTATCCTATTTTAAGGAGAAACTATGTATACTTTTTATGTTTTATTTCGTTTCTGTGCAATAAAGGATGTCTATCTATTTATCTTCACACATTTATCTTCAAAACCATTAATTGTTTACATAATAAATGACTACTTAAGCAAATGATACTTCTCACAGGTTGTCCTAGACTAGTTTTAGCAAATAAACAACTTCGTATAGCAACGAAGCCCGGAAGACTGGAACTGGGTATGTTTTTTCTAGCGGAGTCCTGTGCAACGCTGGTAGATATTCTGCAAAAATAAAGGAGTTTTAGATTGGTATGGTAATAATGTAACAGAAAGAGAAATAATACACAGAAATGATTAGTTCTACAATGTGTAAATTGTAGAAATATGCACATAACATTACTCGGATAAGTTTTTGAAACATGTAACCATTATCCATTTGGTGTGGTTCCCCCATCGCAAAGGTCATACGGCAGTCTCTTCATTGTAATTCCAGACTCACCAAATAATGGATCATGTTTCACGAGTACACTGGGCTCAAAAGTCATGATTTTGGACTACCAACCAGAAATAACACTGCAAGGCTCACAGTTTTCTCCACATGTTTCAAACAACTATATTATCTTTATTTGAATGTTCTATCAGTAAGGAAATTAGTTATAGCACAGATATTATAGATTCAGTTAAATAACTTTTTGTAAATTTGATTACCTCCGGTGAGATGTCCACTTTGTTCAGCTCATTCTCCAACGCTCATTCTAACACAGTTTCATACTGTTACGGTTTCGTCCAATGGAGAAGTTTGATGTCTTATAAACTGAAATAAAGTAAGAAAAATACTTTATTACAAACTATTAAATTATACAAATGATGTTTAAAAGTTTTTATTTCAAGTAAGATAAGATAAGAAATGATTTATTCAACACTTAACATGGACAAGTTTACTTAAAGTGTAAATTGGAATAGTTATCAATAAGGTTTAAGCAACATGTAAATTTACAAGATCTACATTTTATGTAACCATCTTATTTATTGGCAAATAAAGAATTTTGTATAAACTTATTTAGGTTGGATTATGGAACTAACCTAACCTATACTTGATTTTACTTGAGAAACTAGAATCTTTGGATAACAATATGTTAGCGTTTATAGAATTTACTATCTTATTTTTAATCATTTGATTACATTTTGCCGATTATAAATTAAAAACATTGATTTGGAATAACGCGGGAGTAGCAACACTAGGCCATTCGGATGACAGGTGGAAAAAAAAAAGAAGAGAGAGAACTGGGTGGTTGAAAAATTGTATGATCAGAGATTCGGAGAGTGTTTTTGGAATAAAAACAGATAAGTTACTAGTGTAATGGTTAAATTTATCGTATAGCTAATAAATTCAGAAGTGGGATAGAAGAATCCACATTTATAAAGTGACATTGGTATGTACAATTTTCATTATTTCTTTACCGCTATGGTTTACCGGCATTTTACATAAAATGTTTGCGGCTAGAAACAAACTAAATAACAGGTAATTACAAACGTGCACCGTAGCGAGTTCATCATCCAGGCAATATGAGAGGAATTATACCTTGACTACAAGTACAAAGGCGTGTTTACATGTTTAAACTTGTATTCCTATAATGACCAGAGAAATGATAACATTACCGTGGTTTTGTTCAAGTATCTTTTTTTTAAATAAACTTTTACTTCATTCTTACTTACTTAGTATTGTCGTGTGATTGACTCGCATCTACACCTAAGATTACCTATTTTTAGAATGTAGAAGGTAAAAATATAAAATAAATTGTCGAAAGATGACCTAAAGTTGCATCTGCGATTTAAAGTTGGTTTCTACCTTGATGTCGTTAATTACTAAATTACTTATTCATTACTTGCTTACTTTTTCTTTTGTAACCCATTTTTTTCTACTTAAAAAAAAACAGTTCAAATCAAGAAATGATTAAGGCTCTCTTACCTACTCAACAATACCTATTAGGTACATATTATCCTATTCACATTGGTGTATGTTTATGCTATAGGTATTAATGTGTATGATATATTTTAACATTATTACAAAATATAAGTAGTAACTTATTTATTATATGATGAGTAGTACTAACTATGAACAGGGTGTTCTTAATTTATTTTATTTACCAACATAAAATCACAATGCATAATATACAAATATATGAAAATACATACAGACAACTATACAGGTAATTTGTAAAATAAACTGCTTAATATTTTATAGTGATTGAATAAATTTAGTACCGTTAGCGATTTTCAACATTACTCCCTTAACAGTTATAAAGGAAAACTGCACACCTCTATGGTGCCATGATGATTGTTTTACCCTTAAATTTAACTTAATTTTGTTAAGTAGGTAATAGTTATACAATACCGTAAATTGGGTCTAGCCTCTAAATTAATTAAAACTTTATATTATTTTATATAAACAACCAATTGTTCGGAACTAATAGTAACTATCAATATTTGCATGTTGTGTTTGCCTATAGTTGTTATTGCATTGTATCTAACTAGAATGTTAGACTTATTTTTAAGTCATGTGGTTATGCAACAATGTTGACAGACTTAATAGATAAATATTATATGTTAAAAAAAAATATATGTAGTACCTATGAAGTACCAAATGGCCTAAATTGAATATGATTTATTCAAAATACATGCTTAATTTAAATGTTTGAAGTGCTGATGATTAATTTTAACTAATGCTACTTTTGTTTCTCTCCCACTTTTCCATTCCTATTCCTTTTCTTAACACAACTAACACAATTTTTGGTAATTAAACAGTCACTAATTTTATAAGAATACCACATACACGATGTCGGACCGTAACAGGTATACTCCAGAACTTAATGATGAAATGCGCAGAAAGAGAAAACGCTCACCATCTCCCCTAAAGAACGAAACACGTGGAAGATCGAGACGACAAACTAGACGCAAATACCAACGTAATCGTTCTCGTACTAAATTTGTACCAAGTAATAAAGAAAAACGTATGGCTAGGAGTCGCTCTCGATCGGACAGGGAACGATCTAACACCAAACGATCAAGGAGTAAAATCGTAAGATACTCCAGCTCAAGTACCGTGTCTGCTGACTCTCCAAGTAGCACCTCGAGTTCAAGCTCTACTGGAACAAGTTCCACTAACTCAAGTAGATCTAGATCTAGATCTAGGCAACCCCATTTAAAACGTCGACGTAGGGATCGTCGTAGGAACACACGTGGTCAGAAGGACCATAGCGTGATGGAACGTTTTATCGACGCTATTAGTTCACATGGCCGGAACACTTTTGTTGGTGCTCAAGACGTCGTACCTAGTTTTGACCCAAGCCAAAGAAATCAGTCAACAAAAGCCTGGCTAAAGAAGGTGAACGAGACGGCATCTATATATAGATGGAGCGACAGGCAAACTATTTTTCACGCATTACCAAAACTGGTCGGGTTAGCCCGGCAATGGTATGAGGGTAATAGATTTTTGAAATAATATACTAAATATATAAGGAATAATTTATTATGTGAATTGTTATCAAGAAAAACCAATAAATTCTGCTTTACGAATATATTTTACCCTTACAGAAAAGAAACAAAATAAATATTCAGTAATATCTGTAATTTACGAATTACTTTATTAATAATTTGACAAAATCGGTATTTACGTATCAATGTTTCATTTTATTTTATAATTTATAATAAAACTAAAGTATACTACGAATATAAAAATATACAAATGACAATTACTTAACTGAAGCGTATTCCGACAGAGATTCGTCACTTAATCACTTTAAACAGAGTTCCAGCAGAGATTCGTCACTAGATTACTTATTCGAAGAGCGTTCCGGCAGAGATTCGTCACTTTAGACGTCTCGGAAAGAAGTGCCGCTCCGACTGACCGGGTCGCTCTTATAATGGCATCGCTCACTGCCGTTTCCAACCGGAAAACAGTAGGTGGGGCTGTTTGACAGTTGGAAACCACGTAGTATTTTTATATTTAAATTACGTTTACAAAATTGATTAAATTAATTTAAAAATTACAAAATATTTAACTAAATAAAAAATACATTTTTTCATTATTTATAACACGGCCATTCTGATATGTACTTCGTTCCCCGAAGTACCTGGATAACTAATACATAATTATCTATCTAAAACATAATAATAAACATCAACTTTACAGTATTATTATTCATTGTAACATCTTGTTGGATGTCACATCACAGTCACAGTCTTACTTCTGCCATTAAGTAGACTTTCTGAGTTTCCAATAATCAACTTAATCTTACTATGTCTCACCTCTCACATTAGGTAGACAAATAATAAAAACAAAACTTACAATATATGTACATATACATATAATATAATTATTTCTTGTAAACATACCACTTATCACATTAAGTGGATACTTTTAATAAAAAATTGTATTTTTAAGCTTATATATTATATATATTAAATTAAATTTTACAATAATCAATCGATTGTCTCATTACAATCTTCATCTATCCATTCACCAGGCCACAATCTTAATTTATCTTTTGATACAATTACATTTCTAAGATTACCTCTACCTCTTAGAGAGTACCTATCATATGGAAGTACATTGATTATCTCATATGGACCCTTAAATCGAGGACTCAGCTTATCATGGCGCCTGTGGTCCTGATTTACATACACAACATTACCTACTTCAAAGGACTTGTCATTCCGCCTCACCGAATCAAATCTGTTTTTAAATTTACTCGATTCACCTGCTAATCGTTGATATGCTAATTCTCTGTCTGCTCGTAAATCAATATTTGGTTCAGGGGCATTTATCTCATCTAATTGAGCTTGGATGCTTGGTATATTAGCATCACAACCAATAAGCAGATGAATCGGAGAAAATCCCGTAGATTTTTGTAAAGTCGTATTAATAGATTGTTGGACTTTCCATAAACCACTCGGCCAATCTGACGAACCATTACAAGTTGTATTTAACATATTAATAACAGTAGCTACATACCGTTCGACTTGGCCATTGCCTCTTGGTGTACCCGTGGCAATCATATGATGTTCAATTTGTAATTCATTAAATAGGGATACTATTTGCCGTGAACTAAAGTTAGTGCCTCTGTCGGTAATTATTTTTCTAGGGGTACCAAATATAGTGACAGTGTCCCGGATTAGTGGTACCAATTCCTGAGCTGTTAGAGTTTTTAAGGGTTTCAATAGGGTAAATTTAGTAAATCCATCTATTAAAAGTAATATATATTTATACCCCTCTGATGTTTGGGCAAAAGGGCCAGTGCAATCTAAATGAATAGTGTGAAATGGTAATGGAGTTTTTTCAATGGGGTGTAAAAAGCCCTGCTTTGGACCTGAATGCCCCTTTCTTTCTATACAGATTAAACAATGTTTGAGGTATTTTCTGACGTAAGCTGCCATACGAGGAAACCAAAAGTATTCTTGTAATTTGGAAAATGTTTTATTGAATCCTGTATGGCAGTTTTCATCATGGAAAAGGCGCATTAATCGAAATCTACAACCTTTAGGAACATAAAATTTGGGTTTGTCGGGTTGGGTTAGATAAAACAATAAATTATTTCTTAAAACATATCGGTTTTCATCTAAATTCCCAGCTATAAGTTGACTTATCAAGTTCTGTGTTTCGGAGTCGTTCTGCTGAGCTAACTCTAGCCATGGTTGAGGGTCATTAATTAAACAGACTTCATTATATGCATTTTCACACAGAGAATTGACATTTCCAGAAGTTGAAGGTACTGCGAGAGAAGTCTTACAATCATTTAAAACTGGGGAAACATTTACAGGATTTCTACTTAAAAAGTCAACATGACCAATGTATTTCCCTTTTTTATATATTACTTCGAAATCAAAATCCTGCATGAAAGCCCACCATCGAGCAACCCTTGGTGACAAATCTTTCTTTGTCATAGTGGACTTGATGGAATTACAGTCTGTAAAGATTTTAAACCGGATGCCCAAAAGATATACTCGAAAATGTTTTAGAGCGTTATAGATGGCTAACGTTTCTAAATCGTAGGAACAGTATTTGGATTCTGCAGGGGTGGTTCTTTTACTATAATAAGCTATGACTTTTTTATTGCCATCAACTAACTGAATTAGCATAGCCCCATAACCTAAAGAGCTGGCATCTGTGTATAATTCGGTGGTAAGTTTGTGATCAAAAACAGTTAATAATGGTTTACTGGACAAGTGATTGATAACGTAATTTCTAGCTTCTATTTGTTCATGTCCCCATTCCCATTTTTGTCCCTTCTTTGTTAATTTGCTAATACATGCCGTCACAGAGGAAAAATTCGGAATAAATTTTCGAAAGTAGCTAGCTAGTCCCATGAATTGCCGAACTTGTTTTACATTACATGGTGCAGGTGAATGTATTAATGCAGCTACCTTAGTTTCACTTGGCCTCACACCCTCCGCTGAAATATGTCGACCTAAATACTCAATATCATTCACAAAGAATTTACTCTTTTTTAAGTTAATAGCAAAACCAGCTGAACTTAGAGCTTGAACAGTCTTTTCTAGGTATTCTAACCCTTCGTCTATAGTTGTGAATGGAATAAGTATATCGTCTATGTATACCAACACAAATTTTAAATGTTGTACCGCCTTTGTGATGGCTCTTTGGAAGACGGCGGGCCCATTACAAATACCAAAGGGCATTTTTAAAAATTCATAATGCCCGTTTGGCGTCACAAAGGCGGTATACTTTACTGAGTCAGATGATACCGGAATCTGGTAGAACCCATTTTTCATATCCAGAGAAATATAGTATTTAGCTTTACCGAGCCTATCGATCTGATCTTCGATGAGAGGGAGTGGGTATCGATCTTTTTCTAAAATTTTATTTAATGACCTAAAGTCTACACACATTCTATCACTACCATCCTTTTTTCTTACTAATATTACTGGGCTTGCAAAAGGGGAGTCACTTTCACGAACAATACCTTTTTCTAATAATTCTTGTATTATTTTATCCACTTTTTCCCTCTCAACCGGAGCCAATCGATAGGGTCGATAAGAGACAACCTTATTTTCTTTCAATCGCAACATGAATTCACCCGTTTGTACGGTACCTACCTCTGTAAGTACTGACGGATATCTATTGAAAATATTTCTTATACTTTCTTGTAATTCTAAAGGCAAGTGATTTGTCTTTGACGTTAATTCACAGGGTTCAACGGATGAGGATATTAAATTTACTTCGGCAACTACTTCATTAGTCTTTCGAGATAAACGACAACCCAATGAGTCAGTAATTATTTCTACGTCTGAATGATTCACAGCATTTCTACCAATTAGAAGATCGTAACGAAATGCATCGTCCCTTACTACGTTGATATCAAGCTCTAAGCTTATACCCTCAAATTGAACTATTGTACTAATTAACGCAAATACGTGAATTTGGTTTTGACCTACACCGTTCACATATGTCGATATTGGTACAAGATTACAGCCAATTTTTTTTGCAATTGATTCTTTTATCAGGCTACAGCTTGCTCCTGTATCAATCAGAGAACAAATTGTCATTCCATTGATGCTAACAGGAGTTAAATTTAATTCGGTCTTTCTAAAAAATTTACTTCTTTAGTAGGAACAGTAATCAAGGAGGACGATTCATTTCGCTGTTTGTGATAGCACACAGACTCCGTATGCCCAATTTTTTTACAGTACGTACAGATTTTTACTTGTGGCTTTGCCTTAGGATTCGGTGGGATTTGGGTTGATGGAAGTTGCTGAGATTGCGGCGATTTATTCTTAAAGCATTGAGATTGCAGATGTCCGATTTGATCACAAAGATAACATTTTTTCTCTATATTAAATTTAGGTCGTTTAGCTCCACTGAATCCTGAGGCATTATTCTTATCATTATTATCTAATGGACGTTTCTTGGCCTTTGTGTATGTAGACAGTAAAGTGATCAGAGCAGAAGTCGTAGTAACTCCACTATTTAGAGATGCCATTTTAACTCCAGTATCATCAATACCCCCACAAATCAATTCGATAAACTGAGACTCCGTGAAAGCAATTTTTGTATTGCGAAATAATCGTACCTTTTCTCTAACATATTCGCTATATGATTCAAATGTATCTGACGTACACAATACAGCCTTAGTGAGTTTTTCAGACAGATTTTTCCTCTCTGGGTAGGCATCAATGATATCTCTACGGAAATTATCCCATGACCTACCATCCGACGGTTCCCAGGATTCAAACCAAGATATAGCAGAGCCTTTAAGGGCTTTACCTGCCTTAGCTGCTGTCCTGATGCTGCTCCATTTGAGGTCCTTTGCGAGTACCTCGACGCTGTCACACCAACTTGCCGCTCCACAGTCATTCTTGTCTGGATCGAAGACTGGCAGCGCGATGTCATCGTCATTCGAGTGTGGCTTGGACACAGCGTCCCGGATCGCCGTGAGAAGACTTGTAAATGCCTCAGCATCCATCCTGAAACGTTAAAAAATAAATATAATTTATTGTGAACTAGAGTTATCCCACTTCTGATAATAGATTTTTGAAATAATATACTAAATATATAAGGAATAATTTATTATGTGAATTGTTATCAAGAAAAACCAATAAATTCTGCTTTACGAATATATTTTACCCTTACAGAAAAGAAACAAAATAAATATTCAGTAATATCTGTAATTTACGAATTACTTTATTAATAATTTGACAAAATCGGTATTTACGTATCAATGTTTCATTTTATTTTATAATTTATAATAAAACTAAAGTATACTACGAATATAAAAATATACAAATGACAATTACTTAACTGAAGCGTATTCCGACAGAGATTCGTCACTTAATCACTTTAAACAGAGTTCCAGCAGAGATTCGTCACTAGATTACTTATTCGAAGAGCGTTCCGGCAGAGATTCGTCACTTTAGACGTCTCGGAAAGAAGTGCCGCTCCGACTGACCGGGTCGCTCTTATATGGCATCGCTCACTGCCGTTTCCAACCGGAAAACAGTAGGTGGGGCTGTTTGACAGTTGGAAACCACGTAGTATTTTTATATTTAAATTACGTTTACAAAATTGATTAAATTAATTTAAAAATTACAAAATATTTAACTAAATAAAAAATACATTTTTTCATTATTTATAACACGGCCATTCTGATATGTACTTCGTTCCCCGAAGTACCTGGATAACTAATACATAATTATCTATCTAAAACATAATAATAAACATCAACTTTACAGTATTATTATTCATTGTAACATCTTGTTGGATGTCACATCACAGTCACAGTCTTACTTCTGCCATTAAGTAGACTTTCTGAGTTTCCAATAATCAACTTAATCTTACTATGTCTCACCTCTCACATTAGGTAGACAAATAATAAAAACAAAACTTACAATATATGTACATATACATATAATATAATTATTTCTTGTAAACATACCACTTATCACATTAAGTGGATACTTTTAATAAAAAATGTATTTTTAAGCTTATATATTATATATATTAAATTAAATTTTACAATAATCAATCGATTGTCTCATTACAATCTTCATCTATCCATTCACCAGGCCACAATCTTAATTTATCTTTTGATACAATTACATTTCTAAGATTACCTCTACCTCTTAGAGAGTACCTATCATATGGAAGTACATTGATTATCTCATATGGACCCTTAAATCGAGGACTCAGCTTATCATGGCGCCTGTGGTCCTGATTTACATACACAACATTACCTACTTCAAAGGACTTGTCATTCCGCCTCACCGAATCAAATCTGTTTTTAAATTTACTCGATTCACCTGCTAATCGTTGATATGCTAATTCTCTGTCTGCTCGTAAATCAATATTTGGTTCAGGGGCATTTATCTCATCTAATTGAGCTTGGATGCTTGGTATATTAGCATCACAACCAATAAGCAGATGAATCGGAGAAAATCCCGTAGATTTTTGTAAAGTCGTATTAATAGATTGTTGGACTTTCCATAAACCACTCGGCCAATCTGACGAACCATTACAAGTTGTATTTAACATATTAATAACAGTAGCTACATACCGTTCGACTTGGCCATTGCCTCTTGGTGTACCCGTGGCAATCATATGATGTTCAATTTGTAATTCATTAAATAGGGATACTATTTGCCGTGAACTAAAGTTAGTGCCTCTGTCGGTAATTATTTTTCTAGGGGTACCAAATATAGTGACAGTGTCCCGGATTAGTGGTACCAATTCCTGAGCTGTTAGAGTTTTTAAGGGTTTCAATAGGGTAAATTTAGTAAATCCATCTATTAAAAGTAATATATATTTATACCCCTCTGATGTTTGGGCAAAAGGGCCAGTGCAATCTAAATGAATAGTGTGAAATGGTAATGGAGTTTTTTCAATGGGGTGTAAAAAGCCCTGCTTTGGACCTGAATGCCCCTTTCTTTCTATACAGATTAAACAATGTTTGAGGTATTTTCTGACGTAAGCTGCCATACGAGGAAACCAAAAGTATTCTTGTAATTTGGAAAATGTTTTATTGAATCCTGTATGGCAGTTTTCATCATGGAAAAGGCGCATTAATCGAAATCTACAACCTTTAGGAACATAAAATTTGGGTTTGTCGGGTTGGGTTAGATAAAACAATAAATTATTTCTTAAAACATATCGGTTTTCATCTAAATTCCCAGCTATAAGTTGACTTATCAAGTTCTGTGTTTCGGAGTCGTTCTGCTGAGCTAACTCTAGCCATGGTTGAGGGTCATTAATTAAACAGACTTCATTATATGCATTTTCACACAGAGAATTGACATTTCCAGAAGTTGAAGGTACTGCGAGAGAAGTCTTACAATCATTTAAAACTGGGGAAACATTTACAGGATTTCTACTTAAAAAGTCAACATGACCAATGTATTTCCCTTTTTTATATATTACTTCGAAATCAAAATCCTGCATGAAAGCCCACCATCGAGCAACCCTTGGTGACAAATCTTTCTTTGTCATAGTGGACTTGATGGAATTACAGTCTGTAAAGATTTTAAACCGGATGCCCAAAAGATATACTCGAAAATGTTTTAGAGCGTTATAGATGGCTAACGTTTCTAAATCGTAGGAACAGTATTTGGATTCTGCAGGGGTGGTTCTTTTACTATAATAAGCTATGACTTTTTTATTGCCATCAACTAACTGAATTAGCATAGCCCCATAACCTAAAGAGCTGGCATCTGTGTATAATTCGGTGGTAAGTTTGTGATCAAAAACAGTTAATAATGGTTTACTGGACAAGTGATTGATAACGTAATTTCTAGCTTCTATTTGTTCATGTCCCCATTCCCATTTTTGTCCCTTCTTTGTTAATTTGCTAATACATGCCGTCACAGAGGAAAAATTCGGAATAAATTTTCGAAAGTAGCTAGCTAGTCCCATGAATTGCCGAACTTGTTTTACATTACATGGTGCAGGTGAATGTATTAATGCAGCTACCTTAGTTTCACTTGGCCTCACACCCTCCGCTGAAATATGTCGACCTAAATACTCAATATCATTCACAAAGAATTTACTCTTTTTTAAGTTAATAGCAAAACCAGCTGAACTTAGAGCTTGAACAGTCTTTTCTAGGTATTCTAACCCTTCGTCTATAGTTGTGAATGGAATAAGTATATCGTCTATGTATACCAACACAAATTTTAAATGTTGTACCGCCTTTGTGATGGCTCTTTGGAAGACGGCGGGCCCATTACAAATACCAAAGGGCATTTTTAAAAATTCATAATGCCCGTTTGGCGTCACAAAGGCGGTATACTTTACTGAGTCAGATGATACCGGAATCTGGTAGAACCCATTTTTCATATCCAGAGAAATATAGTATTTAGCTTTACCGAGCCTATCGATCTGATCTTCGATGAGAGGGAGTGGGTATCGATCTTTTTCTAAAATTTTATTTAATGACCTAAAGTCTACACACATTCTATCACTACCATCCTTTTTTCTTACTAATATTACTGGGCTTGCAAAAGGGGAGTCACTTTCACGAACAATACCTTTTTCTAATAATTCTTGTATTATTTTATCCACTTTTTCCCTCTCAACCGGAGCCAATCGATAGGGTCGATAAGAGACAACCTTATTTTCTTTCAATCGCAACATGAATTCACCCGTTTGTACGGTACCTACCTCTGTAAGTACTGACGGATATCTATTGAAAATATTTCTTATACTTTCTTGTAATTCTAAAGGCAAGTGATTTGTCTTTGACGTTAATTCACAGGGTTCAACGGATGAGGATATTAAATTTACTTCGGCAACTACTTCATTAGTCTTTCGAGATAAACGACAACCCAATGAGTCAGTAATTATTTCTACGTCTGAATGATTCACAGCATTTCTACCAATTAGAAGATCGTAACGAAATGCATCGTCCCTTACTACGTTGATATCAAGCTCTAAGCTTATACCCTCAAATTGAACTATTGTACTAATTAACGCAAATACGTGAATTTGGTTTTGACCTACACCGTTCACATATGTCGATATTGGTACAAGATTACAGCCAATTTTTTTTGCAATTGATTCTTTTATCAGGCTACAGCTTGCTCCTGTATCAATCAGAGAACAAATTGTCATTCCATTGATGCTAACAGGAGTTAAATTTAATTCGGTCTTTCTAAAAAATTTACTTCTTTAGTAGGAACAGTAATCAAGGAGGACGATTCATTTCGCTGTTTGTGATAGCACACAGACTCCGTATGCCCAATTTTTTTACAGTACGTACAGATTTTTACTTGTGGCTTTGCCTTAGGATTCGGTGGGATTTGGGTTGATGGAAGTTGCTGAGATTGCGGCGATTTATTCTTAAAGCATTGAGATTGCAGATGTCCGATTTGATCACAAAGATAACATTTTTTCTCTATATTAAATTTAGGTCGTTTAGCTCCACTGAATCCTGAGGCATTATTCTTATCATTATTATCTAATGGACGTTTCTTGGCCTTTGTGTATGTAGACAGTAAAGTGATCAGAGCAGAAGTCGTAGTAACTCCACTATTTAGAGATGCCATTTTAACTCCAGTATCATCAATACCCCCACAAATCAATTCGATAAACTGAGACTCCGTGAAAGCAATTTTTGTATTGCGAAATAATCGTACCTTTTCTCTAACATATTCGCTATATGATTCAAATGTATCTGACGTACACAATACAGCCTTAGTGAGTTTTTCAGACAGATTTTTCCTCTCTGGGTAGGCATCAATGATATCTCTACGGAAATTATCCCATGACCTACCATCCGACGGTTCCCAGGATTCAAACCAAGATATAGCAGAGCCTTTAAGGGCTTTACCTGCCTTAGCTGCTGTCCTGATGCTGCTCCATTTGAGGTCCTTTGCGAGTACCTCGACGCTGTCACACCAACTTGCCGCTCCACAGTCATTCTTGTCTGGATCGAAGACTGGCAGCGCGATGTCATCGTCATTCGAGTGTGGCTTGGACACAGCGTCCCGGATCGCCGTGAGAAGACTTGTAAATGCCTCAGCATCCATCCTGAAACGTTAAAAAATAAATATAATTTATTGTGAACTAGAGTTATCCCACTTCTGATAATAGATTTTTGAAATAATATACTAAATATATAAGGAATAATTTATTATGTGAATTGTTATCAAGAAAAACCAATAAATTCTGCTTTACGAATATATTTTACCCTTACAGAAAAGAAACAAAATAAATATTCAGTAATATCTGTAATTTACGAATTACTTTATTAATAATTTGACAAAATCGGTATTTACGTATCAATGTTTCATTTTATTTTATAATTTATAATAAAACTAAAGTATACTACGAATATAAAAATATACAAATGACAATTACTTAACTGAAGCGTATTCCGACAGAGATTCGTCACTTAATCACTTTAAACAGAGTTCCAGCAGAGATTCGTCACTAGATTACTTATTCGAAGAGCGTTCCGGCAGAGATTCGTCACTTTAGACGTCTCGGAAAGAAGTGCCGCTCCGACTGACCGGGTCGCTCTTATATGGCATCGCTCACTGCCGTTTCCAACCGGAAAACAGTAGGTGGGGCTGTTTGACAGTTGGAAACCACGTAGTATTTTTATATTTAAATTACGTTTACAAAATTGATTAAATTAATTTAAAAATTACAAAATATTTAACTAAATAAAAAATACATTTTTTCATTATTTATAACAAGGGCTTATCGTCAGTTAGGCATACATGGAAGGAATGGCAAAGAAAAATTCTTGAGAACTTTCCTGATGACCGCAATTATGCTGATAAGTTATCCGAAATGCTTTCACGAAGAAGCCGCAGAGAGGAGACTTTGGAGGAATATTTTTATGAGAAGGCAAAATTAGTAAGTCACTGTAATATTAGAGGTAAAGAGGCAGTGGACTGCATCATCCATGGCATCTTTGATCAAAATATCAAATTAAATGCACAGGGTGCGAATTTCAAATCTCCGAATAAACTCCTAAAATATTTACGTAGCATTTTGACGAAAACCAATAACTTCAACAAGGATACAAAAAAAAGCAATATTCCCTTAAGATTTAATATTCCTATTTCAAAAAACACTATTAAGAACAACAGAACATCAAACACAATTACACTTACTTGTTACAATTGCTCAGAACCGGGTCACACCGCACCTAAATGCCGTAAAGAACCACAAAAATGTAACAAATGCTCGCGTCTAGGACATCTGTCTGAGTATTGTAGGCGAGATCCAAACTCAACCGATATTGTCAGAGCTGCAATAGGCGCAGGCAGTACTAATAGCACAAGTAAGGTGCAATGCATCACAGCAGCTAACCGAAGCACAGAAAAGCGTAGTGAGACAGAAGACATAAATATTTATAACAAGAGTGTTAAAGTTAATGGCAAGAGACAACTAGCATTTGTAGATTTTGGCAGCCAGTGCACGATAATAAAGATGAGTGTGATTGATGAGCTGGCACTAACAATGGATTATGCAGACCTTCCATTGTTAAAAGGTTTTGGAACTGGAACTTTAAATCCACTTGGAAGAGTAAAAGTTGATTTACAAATAGACTTTGTTGAGGCAAACATCGAAGCGTATGTCGTTGCTAATGAGTTTTTAAATACAGATTTATTAATTGGGCAGAATGTTACTGAATTACCAAGAGTCATAGTATACAAAACAAAGTCTAGTTTACTACTTTATTCAGATAATTCTGAGCTTAAGAAAATAGAAGTATATCTTGCTGAGGATGTTACCGTTCAGAGCCTGCAAAACGTAAAGATTGTTCTTTCCAACGGAAAATATTCAGGACACATTTATATATCAGGGTATACATCATTTAAAGATGGCGAAGAAATGATGACGTTGCCAGGAGCATATTATATTGAAAATGGTGTAGGTTACATACCTATAGTAAGCTTTGATAAGAAAAAGATTATATTGAAAAAGAACCGACTACTAACACGAGCTCGACTTTTTACCGACAATTACTAAGGCCATACCTTTGGAGCCTCCTAATGAGTTTCAGGTAAACACAATATTTCTATCTGATCCTATTTCTCTCTCTAAGCGCGACAAAATAATTACTATTGATATGCTAAATGTTGGGAACGACTTAAAGCCGGAACAAAAGCAGGAGCTATTGAACTTGGTCAACGAGTTTAGAGACTGTTTTGCACTAGACATGAATGAGTTAGGTAATACACAAATAACGGAAATGCATATACAGCTAAATGACAACACACCAGTTTTGTCATTTAGGTCTCGCGTTCGGTTCGCTTTGGCGGACGGACTTGGAACGCGTACGCTCCCGTGTAATATTTTTTTACAGTGGGAATATTGCTGATTTTCCAGCTTTGTAGTGTATGTTTGCTATCGTGCAGCTGTGCAGTGTTTGTGCGTGGTATTGGTGCAGTGAAAAGTGAAAATCTTACGTAGTTTTTCCTGGTTTTGTTCGAACCACGTGTTGGGTAGCACGTGATTCCTGTTTCACTGACATTTTCTGAATTAAAATTTCAAACCAGTAATCTGGTTGGGGGTTGTCTGGGAACAATTTGTAACGTGCATGCTTTGTTTACAGTAGTTTTACAAGATTTTTCAGCACGTGGCTGTCAGTGTCAAAGTCAATTTGACATTGACAGCTGACGTCAAGGTGACGTTTGCGAACTGCGTTCGGAAACGTATAGTGTTTGGAATCACTGTGATTCTATAACGAGTGATTTAGTATTAGCAACGGACTTTGGTAATTTAGCCAATTAATTTTATTATTAGGTAATATTTTATTTTATTTAGTAATAAGTGTGTGCATTTATTCTGGACACTTGGTGCGACGAATAGACGAAGATGAGTACTCCTGAGGAGCAGGAGTACCAACGGCTTCTGGAGCAGCAGATGCTGGAAAAGGAGAGGGAGATGGAGGTTCTCCAGGAATTGAGTCAGGAAGCTGGCTTTCGGCCCCGCGCTTCCTTACAAAGGACTCCACCCCACGCCTTCTCGAGCCCCCCTCCCCCTCCTCCAGCGGAGCAGCTCCCCCCAACAGCCAAACGACCGCTGGCCTCCCCGCAGGAAGTGCAAGAGGCGGTTCGCCGGCGAGTCGCCAGCAGACGGCCGCAGGTGCCCCCCATTGGAGGAATCCTGACAACCCCCCTACAGGCAGCGACCCCCTTGGCTACCTCGGTTACATCGGCACCCCCGACGGACACACCTTGTGCGGCACAAATTGGGAACAGGCAGGAGCAGGAGAGTCTGGCTTCAAGGTCTAAGGAGCAGTTGATGGACTTGGCCTACGAAGCGGTGAGGGGT
>JADPWL010003060.1:0-40001 GCA_019059595.1 Marasmia exigua
AAAATATGTATGCGGTATCATTAGATTCATTTCAATCACGGGAGTAATTAATATAGGATACGTTTTTTCTCAAAATTCCCACGGGAACATGTTAATTCTGCGTCAACGCAAAGCAACTCATGCGTTAGCAAGCAAAAAGATAGGGCGTGGCCTGGCATGCGGCGCGCGGCGCGGTGCGGAGGGGGATATGCTCGAGTATACAGCCCGAATGCGGCAAATTTGGTCGAAATAATTTAAAATGGTACTTACATATACATAGTCTTCTACATCTACAACATTTTCGTTAAATAAAAACAGCTAAAAAGTTATAAATAAAAAAAAATATTATTAAAAAAACAAAATACCCGACTGCACACTAAAAAAAGAGTAAAACAAGCCCCACAATAATATTGATCAATCAAATGCTAAAAACTAATTACGTAATACCGTTTAAACAATACCTATATTAAAATACACTACAATATGTGTTCGTAATCGATAGTTAAATAAACAGAAACTTATTTTGAATACAAATTAACTGAATATAATTTATAAATGTTGATGGAAAGCATCGCAGGCGGGGACCACCTTGACCGCCACCAACGAAAATTCTGCTAAATGGTGCACAACCGAAATGACTATAAATAAGCCTCTGTTGGTAAGCCTCTGTTGGTCCCCGCCTGCGATGCTTTCCATCAACATTTATAAATTATATTCAGTACATTTGTATTCAAAATAAGTTTCTGTTTATTTAACTATCGCAATGTACCTTCACATGTACTGTATTCGCATGTACTGTGTCTCACCGAACATTGGTTAAATAAACATCAATTAATTGTTACTATGAATAATTACAAAATTATCAGTTCGTTCACGAGAGACTCTGCAATAAGAGGAGGGTCACTCATTTTGTTAAAAAGTACTCTTAAATATAAACAACGTAAAGATATTGAGTCACTGTCTATAGAACGAACTATTGAAATTTCGTGTGCAGAGCTGGAGCAGCATATCATTGTCTGCGTTTATAGACCCCCTTCTGCAAATTACGACTCATTTGAGACTAGCATGGAAGAAGTCCTGAGAAAAGTATGTGCAACTAGTAAACAAGTTATCGTGTGCGGTGACTTTAATATTAACATCCTGGACAATTCGCAGAACTCAGTTAGGTTTCTGAATCTTTTTAAGTGTTTCAATCTGGTGCACCTCTTCAACGAACCTACCAGAATCACCCCCACTTCAGTTACATGCTTGGACAACATATTCTGTGATTGTATTGTAGGGGAGAAATCTATAATAAATTTCATAAACTCTGATCACAGTGGTCAGCTGGCTGTTATCGACTGTCATCGAAATGATCCGTCTACAAGTTTTACATGTAGGCCTATTACAAAAAGACGTATAGATAAATTCAAAGATAATATTTATAATAAGGTATCCTTAATGCCTGGTAATAAAAATAGTGTCGACCAGTTGTATGAAAGCCTTTTCGAAATTGTTGAAAAGGAATTTAATGATATTTTTACAAAAAAGACCATTAAATTAAACAGTTCTAAAAATAAATTTAGTGACTGGGCCACTACAGGGATTCACATAAGCAGGAGAAAATTGTTTGAATTATATGATATTAAAGCTAATTCACGTGATTCTGCGATAGTTGAATATGTTAGAAATTATTCTAAGTGCTTTAAGAAAGTATGTGCAGTTGCTAAATCTAACTACATTAAAAACAAAATAAGTAAAGCAACTAACAAAAGTAAAATCACGTGGAACATCATCAACAAAGAGACTTCTAAAAATAAAACACAACAACACAAGTTCTCAATGACTATAAATAAGCCTCTGTTGGTAAGCCTCTGTTGGTCCCCGCCTGCGATGCTTTCCATCAACATTTATAAATTATATTCAGTACATTTGTATTCAAAATAAGTTTCTGTTTATTTAACTATCGATTACGAACACATATTGTAGTGTATTTTAATATAGGTATTGTTTAAACGGTATTACATAATTAGTTTTTAGCATTTGATTGATCAATATTATTGTGGGGCTTGTTTTACTCTTTTTTTAGTGTGCAGTCGGGTATTTTGTTTTTTTAATAATAATTTTTAAGGAAAGAGAAATCTTATTACGTATACTTGTAATGTAGACAAAGTAGGAACTTAGGCAAAATGATTGCCTCTTGTAATACTTAATTGAGGCTTGCAAATGGTTAAAACCCTCAAAATGTATTTAACTTTGTACTTTGGTGGATTAATACCTAATTGAGTCAAAAGCCTATATAAATAATACCTAATTAAACCATCAAAAGTTTCAAACTTTTGAACTGATAAGATTAAGTTTGAAGAATACAATGTACTAAGTCGCAGAAAAAGACCAATTACTTAGTGAATCTAGTTTATCTATAAGAAGCCTACACCACTAGGTAGGTACTTAGTATACTTACTTACTTAAATCTGCATAAATCCTTGAACTATACCATACATATTCTCACTGGCATAAATCTACAAAAAATCTCAGTAAGTAGGTAAATAGGCACTTATGTAAATAAATTTACATATTTAAACGTAAGTACTGAGATTCATACATTAAAACTTTGTGTTAGCGAATGGCGGCCGACCCTAGACTTCCTGTTGATTTATAGTAAAGCATAATTAAATAATTGAAACGGAGTTAATCATAAATCATTATTTAATAATTAATATTCATTTTAATATAAATTATAATTTAAATCTATCAATTTAGAAATTGTTAAATAAATTGAATATCTAATGGCGCCAACAACATGTCGCCATTACAGTGAAATTATAAATTAGATCATATATCACAAATAACATCTAAATAATTATGTGATACTTTCGTATATCCTAATTAATATTACTAATAAATTTACACTTAATTATATAATTAATTTATCAAGGAAAGTTATCGGATGTACAATTATTTCAAAGGAGACTTACCGGATGTACTTAATTGTCAAATCAGTATCCTGTAAAATATATACATTTAATCATAAATTACAAATTGTAATTGAAATAATTATGTAATACTTACGTAAATCCTTATTAATATTTTAAAATGTATCTACACATAGTTTTGCAATTATTTAAATTTAGGAAGCTAACCGGATGTACTAAAATTGTCAACTCAGTAGCTATAAGGTTGTTAACGAAGCTGTATAAAAGCGACAGCAATTTGTTCACCGAGACATTCTAATCTAACAGCTTGTACTAGCGGAAGCTCTGCCCGAATAATAAGTTCTCAAAGTCACTCTGCGCCTTATTTCTATCTACTAGACCACTCTCTGCTACATTAAGCATTAAAAGTACCTAAGTACTCTATGTATTCATAATCATCTATATAGGTATAGCAATTTTAACATTTTATACCAAGAAACACCGCTTTAAACTAATCTTTATTGATATGTAAGTCATTGGACCTTATTTACAAAGACATAAAGATCCTTTTTTAATACACCATAAATCCATTCAACCGAACCAAAACACCTTTCGAGCTATCGTGAATTATGACATAAGGACGCGAGACAAGAAATGTCAAATTCGATATTTTGGTTGAGCATTGGTGTCTTCAAATGAGGGTTGTAGGCGAGATGTGTCAAAAGAGTTTCGCAATGTTCACTTCAAATTAGGAAACGTCGTCAAATACGTTTGATTGAGTCTCAAAGTTAACTTCAAATTAGACCCTTTTATGTCATAATTCACGATAGCTAGATAGGTGTTTTTGTTCGGTTGAATGGATTTATGGTGTATTAAAAAATGATCTTTATGTCTTTGTAAACAAGGTTCAATGTCTGATATACCAATTAAGATTCGTTTTTTCTTAGATTAAATCAAAATAGCGGAGTTTCTTGGTAAAAAAATGTAAAAATTGCTATACTTATATAGATGATTATGAATACATTGAGTACTTTTTATGTATAAATCTTAGTAATTTATTTTCGTTTAAACATGGAAGTAAATTTACAATAGGTACTTAAGTAGGTACTTACTTATTTACCTACTGAGAAATTTTGTAGATTTACCAGTGAGTTTATTACTATAATGTTATGTAATTGTTCAATGATTTATGCACATTTAAAAATAAGTACCTGCTAAGTACCTACCTAGTGGTGTAGGCTTCTTATAATAGGTAACTACATTCACTAGGTATGTAATTAATCTGCACAGATTAATTTTTCTACGTCTGCATTGTATTCTTCAAACTGAATCTTATTTAGCAGTTCAAAAGTTTGAAGCTTTTGATGGTTTAGTTAGGGATTAATTATATAGGCTTTTGACTCAATTAGGTATTAACCTACCTAACTTTTACTAAAATACTAAGTTAAATACCTTTTGAGTGGGTTTTTACCACTTTCTATTACTAGCCACAATGATTACAAGAGGCAATAATTTTGCCTAGGTTAATTGCCTATAGGTAGGTATTACAAGTATGCCTTGCTAGAGGGGTGGTTCCGCCCACCCCGTTCAGAGGTCGACCTAGAAGAGGCAGCGTCGCAACTCCAGGAGTCGCTTACGCGTGTATGCGACTTTGCTATGCCCCGTTCCCGCCGCCCCGATCCCCGACGCGCCGTTCACTGGTGGTCGGACGAGATCGCGGGACTCCGGGCTACCTGTATCACAGCCCGGAGGGCGTATACAAACTGCAGACGCCGGTGGAGGCGCAGCGATGAAAATGAGGAGGCCCGCCTGTATGAGGCATATCGTCAAGCCCGAGGCGCCCTCAAACATGCCATTGGCCAGGCGAAAGACGAAGCCCGGGCCGAGATGTTAGAGGGTCTCAACAAGGACCCCTGGGGGAGACCATATAAGGCAGCGCGCGCGAAGCTGCGCCCGTTTGGTCCCCCACTAACAGAGACCCTCGAGCCGGCTCTGCTCGAGAACGCTGTACAAGCTCTGTTCCCGGGCCGTCACGAGAACTTCCGCCCACCGGCCATGCCCCTCCCCCGTGGCGTCGCTCCTCTCCCCGAGATTGTTTCTCCCCCTCCGGTCTCCGCTGAAGAGTACGGAGCTGCGGAGTTCCGGCTCCGGCCTGGACGGCATACCAGCCAGGATAGTGGCCATCGCGGCCAAAGAAATGAAGGCCAATTTCAGGGACCTCTTCGACCGGTGCTTCCGGGAGAGGAGGTTCCCTACGGCCTGGAAAGAGGGGCAACTATGCCTCTTACAAAAGGCTGGGCGTCCGGCTGATTCGCCATCAGCATACCGGCCGATCATACTGTTGGGCGAAGTGGGTAAGACGTTCGAAAAGATAGTGTCTTTTCGCCTCGTCGCCCACCTGCAGGAGATCGGCCCGGATCTCTCGGACGCCCAGTTTGGCTTCCGGTCAGGGCGCTCCACCATCGACGCCCTGACTCGGCTCCGCAAGGAGATCCTAGAAGCCAAATCCGAGGGGATGGGAGTTATTGCGGTGTCTTTTGACATCCGCAATGCATTCAACTCCCTCCCACACGCGACAATTCTGGCCGCTCTGCGACACTTTCGGGTCCCTAACTATCTGAGGGACCTAATCGCAGACTACCTAAGTGGAAGGAAAATAACATTCACCAATGGAGAGGGTGAGGTCCAGCGCCACGCTGTTAAGTCCGGGGTTCCACAGGGGTCAGTCTTAGGACCACTCCTGTGGAATATGGGCTACGATTGGCTCCTCCGCGGCGCATTTCCCCGGGACGTCGGCGTAATCTGTTACGCCGACGATACCCTTCTAACCGCCCGGGGAAAATCCTACGAACGCGCCGCCAGCAAAGCATCTGCTGGTGGAAACCAAATCGTGGCCCGGATGCGAAGGTTAGGTCTCGAAGTGGCGCTGGAAAAGACTGAGGCCATCTTTTTTCCTGGCCCTCGGCAGCGTCCTCCGCGAGATGCGCACCTCACCCTCGGTGGAGTGAGGATACCGGTAAAGGCCGAGATGAAATATCTCGGCCTAATTTTGGACGCCCGGTGGACTTTCGTCCCTCATTTTAGAGGACTGACGCCGAGGCTGCTAAAGGCAGCCAACAGCCTTTCATGGCTGATGCCTAACCTTGGGGGCCCAGGCTTCAAATGCCGGAAGCTCTACTCCGGAATAATGAGGAGCATGGCGCTATACGGCGCCCCTATCTGGGCCGAGGCACTGCCCAGTTCCGAGGTCGTTCGCCTCCTTCGGAGGCCTCAGCGCGCCGTCGCGCAGCGGGCCGTGAGATCGTACCGTACGGTGGGATTCTCTGCGGCCTGCGCGCTTGCGGGAGACGCTCCTTGGGAGCTGGAGGCGGAGGTGTTGGAGGCCATATACAAATGGTCGGCCAACAAAAAAGAGAGGGGCGAAAGTTTTTGCCCCCGAGAGCGGGAGGCGGTGAGAGAAGAGTGCCATGACGACATGGTTACTCTCTGGGCCTCGGACCTCAGGCGGTCTGAGTTTAATCGCCGGATATCGGACGCGCTCGCCCCAGTACTTGACCGGTGGCTCGAGCGGCCGCATGGCTCCCTCACCTATAGGATGGTGCAGGTGATGACCGGGCATGGCTGCTTTGGTCATTACCTGCATCGCATCCGCCGAGAGGGGGCTCCTTCCTGCCACGAGTGCGGCGCTGCTGATGACACGGTGGATCATACACTCGCGTATTGTCCGTCGTGGGACCAGCAGCGCCAGGCACTGGTGGCGAAGGTCGGCCAGAACCTCTCCCTTGGCAGTATAGTGGAAGCTATACTGGCAGGGGAAGAGGCCTGGAAGGCCTTCGCCACCTTCTGTGAGGAGGTGGTGGCAGGAAAGGAAGCGGCGGAGCGCGCGTGGGAGGAAGATCCTTCCGCCGACGCGCTCCGAAGAGCGAGGAGGGGTCGGAGACGCCGACAATATGCGCGTCTCCTTCCTCTCCTTGGAGGTGGCCAGTCGGCGCACGGTACTGGGGTACCCGCGCCGGCATTGCACCGGTCACCTCCAGTGCTCGTTAGGGACGGCTGCTCACCCTCGGCTGTGCCTAACGCCCCCCCCAGCCCACCCGGGGGGGGCAGCGTCCTGCCCGCCGTGTAGGCGGGCTTCGTCCGGGGGGTCGTGCACATGGCTTCGTGCCCGTCACCACGACCCCCCACTATGGACGATGAGAGGGTGCCCAGGGGTTTTAGTCGGTAGACCCCCGCCATCACGCGGGGGGAGTCCGACATAACCCGTCCGCCCCCAGGCGGACGGGTATGCGTAACGCATTTCCCCTGGGAGAACAAAAAAAAAAAAAAAAAAAGGTATTACAAGTATAAGTAGGTAATAAGTTTTCCCTTTCATTAAAAAGTGGGTATACCTATTTACCTGCCACACTTAACTATTTGTTAGGTACACAACTAAGTATTTAAGTACTAACCTACTTATATATTAAAAAAAAATTAAATATCCATTGAAAGTCACACATTGCATAAGTTTAACTGGTTTAATACATTTGCTCTACTATAGTTAGTGACCATTGTTATATAGGTATGGAAAGGTAGCTGTATGTCCCATATACTGCAGAATAAATAAATATTTCACATCTCATACATTGATCTGACTCTAAGATAGGTAGCTCATGCACCTGTGTAACTGTGATATCAGTTCCACAGATGCATGAATCAACAGCGGGATTACAAATATTTACATAAGTACTTATTACATAGGAAACACACATACCATGAGTTGTGATGTATTCAGTCCGGAGCCTTCGTTGCTGGTAAATAAATAAATAAATATTTCACAACATCACATACATTGATCCGACTCGACTCCGAGACACGTAACTGAAGCATCTGTGTTACAGATATCAGAATCAATACAGTGGGATTACAAATATTTACATAATTACTTAATAGAAAACACCCATACCATTAGTTGTGATGTATTCAGTCCGGAGCCTTCGTTGCTGGGAAATAAATAAATAAATATTTCACATCACTCGAGCACCTGTGTTACAGATATCAAAATCAATACAGTGGGATTACAAATATGTACATATAATACTTGTTATTGTTAATATGTGTTTTCTATGTATTACAAGTATGTATTTATAATACATAGAAAACGCCTAGACCTATACAAATAGTCATGTTCATGCACACAATGTTTGTACTGTGCGGGGATCGAACCTGCAACCCTTGGATCTAAGGCATCATACACTCCTATTGTCCGTATTAACACTCACTGCGATTAACATACATTCAAATGTAAAGTGAAAGTTCAAGTGGGCAGGATTTGAGGAAAATGAAAATAAAAACAACATATACATAATTGAATCATTTATTAAAATAAGTATAACGGCTGGTCATCAGAAGGGGTGTTTACGAAGTTCGATTGCTCGTCCATTACGAGGAATTTCTTCGAAATAATAATGCAGGCGTGTAGACCAATGTGGATTTATTCCGTTGTCTTTCAAATCACACGCAAATATATCGAGATGAGCGTGATGTATTCGGATATCTTTACTCCTCGGCGATCAGTAACAGAATGCCTCCGATGGCGGCAACTCGGCCTTTTAAATAATCAAAACTGACATTTAAAAAAAGAAACTAAACTGACTTCCGGCGAAAATGACAAGCCAGCGTTGCCATTCTAATAAAATTAAAGTATCGACAACCACGCCATCTTTACAATCGATTACTAATTAAAGTTAAAAATTGAACTGTCACTTGGACGTTTAGATTTAAAAAAAAAAACAAACAGTCTTCGTAACGTAATGTTGGATGTTCTCCGACACGGCCATTCTGACAGCGTCGCGCGTCCTCGCGTGGGTGTTCAGTCTGAAAGAGAAAGTATTCACCGCAGTAGATACTATTCTCGGTCACTCCTGACTTTAAAAGAGCAAGGTTTTGAATTACAACTTGGTACTTCAATAATTTGAGACTGCTTTAATTTTAAGTTTCTTTAATCATTACCAATTCTTATCGACTTGTAATTACAATCATGTACTAACAACAAAACAACAAACTGGTTTTAGAACCTCATTAAAAACGCATCACTTAACCAGCAATACAATTTTTTTTTTTCGTTTCTTTTTTTTTTTTTTTTTAGTTTATACTTTCACTTGACCAGTGATTCTTGTCGTCACTTGACCAGCAACAATCTTAGTAGTCACTTGACCAGCGACTATTTTAAAACTTTGTGCTTAACCAGCAATTTCGCATGACCAGCGATTTCACTTAACCAGTGATAGGATGCATAGTTAGATGCGCGTCGCACACTCTTCGGTTAGACCGGAGCTACAACTACATACCAACATATGCAACTTGAAGTTTTGAAACCAGTTTTTCATAAAATTTAACAGTCAAATCAACAACGTACACTTAAATAGTCTTTACAAGCAATACAATTTTATTTCAGGTATTTGATAAATCATGTTCGTTTTCAATATCTTGCTCTTCAGAAGTAATTTCAACAACTGGTTCAACTTGTGCCACAACAACAACATTTTCTTTGTTTTGAGCGGTAACAATATCAACAACATCTTGTGCAGGTTGGTCAATCTCATGTTCATCGGACAAATCATCAGGAAATTGACTAGAAGGCATTTTTCTTAACCTGTCGTGCGCATATTTATAAGACCTATTACTATTCAAAGCTTTGATGAGATACCTATCACCGTCTAATAATTCAACGATCTTAAAAGGACCTTTGTATTTTGGGTCTAATTTTGTCTGGTTCCTCTCCTCATTCTGCAAAAGAACAAAATCACCTACAGTAAAGTTTTGAACTTTCGCCTTTGTGCTGTCAAAACGAGACTTATCATAGGTAGAGTTTTTCTCCATATTAGTAAGGGCTTGCTCTCGTACTGCGTCGATATCAATGACAGGCTCATCGTCGTCAGCAAAAGGAAGATCTAATGGCCTAGCAACTTTGCCTACAAGAAGTTCGAGGGGACTCGACTTAGTAACCCTGTTCATGGTACAGTTCAATGCCAGCTGAACGTCAGGAAGAGCATCCTGCCATGACCGCTCTTTATTGGACTCAACGGCCGTTAGCATACTTTTCAGTGTGCTCATGACCCTCTCGACCTGACCGTTTGCACGAGAACTACCGGTGGCAATGAGGTGCAAGTTGATCTCATGGGACTGACAAAACTCCTTAAAGTCTGCGCTGGCAAAACACCGTCCCTGATCGGCAATAAGACGCTTAGGGGCTCCAAATAAGGAGATGCGCTTCTTTTCAGCGCTTGAATGCTGCTTGCAGTATCGATGCGCAGGGTGTGATGTAGCAGGACAAACTTGGTGAATGCGTCGATCAATACGAAAACGTATTCCTTCTTGTCATTCTTGCCACTCAACTTCCCAGTAGCATCGATATGCAATGTGTGCCAAGGTATTGGGGTCTTAGGTATCGGATGCATTTCAGCCTGAACCTTCCCTGACGAAGATTTTGAGATCTTACATGTGACGCAATTGTCTACGAACTTGCGTACAAATTTGGACATGTGCTCGAACCAGTACATGTCGAAAATCTTCTCAAGCGTTTTTTTCCCAGCCTACATGCATCAAAGACTCGTGTACAGAATTCACGAGTGACCAGCGAAGAGCCCTAGGCACAATCGGCAACCATCGAGACCTGTTTTTCCGCTGCACTTTCCTATGAAGAACACCCTTCCGAACCTCATATGTCCTAGCGAGATCCTCGTTCATGCGATGTTCTTTGTGATCATCAATCAACTTTAAGATTTCGGGATCACGCTGCTGCTCAGCTTGTAACCAGTGCTCCGGCAAGTTGACAATATCAATCCGCATCTGTTGAACCCTAGCAACGGAGTCTACAGGTAAGGGATTTCGAGACAAGAAATCCGCATGACACATCCTTTTTCCATCTCTAAAAACTATCTCAAAATCGAAGGCTTGCAGAAAAGCCCACCACCGATGCACACGAGGTGTGAGATCTGCTTTTCGGTGCGAAGACTTCAATGAGTTGCAATCTGTTACGACAACAAACTTGTTCCCATGCAAGTAATGACGGAAATGCTTAATCGAATTTACAACCGCTAGGGTTTCCAGCTCGTAAGAGTGGTATTTTGCCTCAGCGGGTGTGGTACGTTTACTGTAGTACCCTACAACATGGTTCCTACCATTCTTATTTTGGATTAAAATTCCGCCATACCCAATCGACGACGCATCCGTATGCAGTTCAACCGGACTATCAGGATCAAAGATAACTAAAACAGGCTCATTAGTCAATACCGAAATAACTTGCTGCCTAATCTCTTCATGTTCCGGCTTCCAGTCGATATTTCCTTTACCAGGAGAAGTAAGTGCATGAAGAGGGGCCATGACTTGAGCAAACTTAGGGACAAACTGCCTGAAATACGAAGCTAGCCCAATAAACTGCCTCAACTGAGTAACTGTTTCTGGAGGAGGTAATCGAGTAAGAGCTTCGACCTTCTTGGGATTGGGACGAATTTCACCCTTGCTGACCTCATAGCCCAAATACTCTACTCTCTCTTTCATAAAGGAACACTTTTTTAAGTTGAAGGAAAAGCCAGCCTCGGTAAGTACGCACAAAACAGAACGGATCCTCTCTAAGGTCTCATCAATATCAGAGTTACCAATGATAAGGATGTCATCCATATAGACGACGGCATAAGTGTTAGCCAGAGATCCTAACGCTTTATTGACTGCTCGTTGAAAAGCCGCAGGTGCGTTCCGTAGACCAAAGGGCATTTTAAGATATTCAAAATGACCCTCCGGAGTTACAAATGCTGTCTTTTCAATGGAGTCCGCATGGATCGGCAGCTGATGAAATCCACTGGCCATGTCAAGTGTTGTGAAGTAGTGGCAACCATGCAGACGGTCTATTTGATCAGCTATCAGAGGCAAAGGATAGCGATCCGGCACTGTATTTGCGTTGAGTTCTCTGAAGTCCACACACATACGGTCCGATCCATCCTTTTTCTTCACAAGAAGAATAGGACTTGCAAAAGGCGATGTGCTTGGCCGTATGACTTCGGCTGCAAGCAACTCATCAACCTTTTCCCTAACAACTTCACGTTCCTGTGGACTCAATCTATACGGCCTACAATACACGGTCTTATTAGCATCTAACAGTCGAATCTCTATCGGATCTACGTTAGCATGACCTGAAGGTGTACCAGAAACGAAGTGATCTTTGAATTCGTTCAACAGGTTTAGAAGTTTAGGCTTAGATTCAATAGGTACATCAGTATCTACATCGGTAAAATCAACCACAGCAGGGGTAGAAGTAGCACAAGCATTTACTGTCAGAGTCTTAGTAAAATGGAGTTTCTTTGAAGAAATAAAAATGTCAACACCTTGAAGTAAAACATCATACCAATCATAACATTGTGACGTAGGTATTTGTTCGGGAGAACATGAAAAAGAATTTCCAAAGCAATATCGTCAATCTGAACCGTGGCTAAAATCTGGACAGTACTATAAACACTGCTATCACCAATGCCAGTCATTCTTACAGTGTTATTTACTCGCTTTCCATGAATTTTTGACGATATTGTCTCCTTTATAAGAGAGCACTCGGCTCCAGAGTCATAACAAAATGAAAAGAACTCACCATGATGCTGCATAACACCAGTAGGGGCTTCAATAGTGCAGGCATCCACACGTCGCTCGCTACCGTTGCTAGCAGGCAGGGAACCAGGTTTGCCACCATTAATCTTCTTTGGTTGCGGGCATCTTGATGAGAAGTGGCCCTTGACACCACAGTTGAAACAGGTCACTGCTGTGTTTGCTTCATTGGACTTCACAGCAGGAGCGCTTGATTGTCCTGACGTCGGCTTCGAGTGATGGTTATCCTTTCTCTGGTTGTCCTTCTTAAATCGGCAGACAGAAATGTGATGCCCATGTCTTCCACAATGAGCGCACTTCACATATGTAGGCGATGATGTGAACTTGCGCTTCGCATCGGGTGGTCCATTTCCATGATTCATAACAGGGGTTGCTTTCCTCTTAAGGTAAGACAACGCCTTTAATTCTTGTTGCAGCTTGGCACGCGTGGCGATCTCAGTCGTAAAAGCAAGGCGGTTTGCTCGTGGTTCAATTTGAGCAAGGTGTGCAACCACAGTAGAAACAGTAATTTGCTCAAGGTCCATATTCTTCCAGCGCGACAGTAGCACATTCATCTGGGAAGCGGCATAAGAGGCTAGGCACTCGTTATCTTTTGGCTTACTGTTCCACAGATGCAGCAGGGTAGCGGCGGACGTCTCAGGTGTATCGTAACGCGCAGTAAAAGCCTCTTGAAAATCCTTCCATTCCATGCCAGGGTAGGATATTTGCGATAGCCAAATCGAAGCCTGGCCCTTCAAAGACTTACTCAGTGCAATCATCAGCGGTGCTCCATTTAGCGGGTTATCAGCCATACACATCGTTGCAGTCGATAACCAAGCACGCGCATCCATATTCACTTTGTCAGGATCGAATTCCGGCAGGTGCACCACATGGCTTGACGATGGTGCTTTCATAGCGTGAATTAGGGCGAGAAAATTTTGATTTTGTTGCTCCAGCAACAATCGCCACTTTTCCTCCATGTCGTCACTTCGTCCACTTGGTCGGTTACATCCCACTTCTGATAACGGCTGGTCATCAGAAGGGGTGTTTACGAAGTTCGATTGCTCGTGCATTACGAGGAATTTCTTCGAAATAATAATGCAGGCGTGTAGACCAATGTGGATTTATTCCGTTGTCTTTCAAATCACACGCAAATATATCGAGATGAGCGTGATGTCTTCGGATATCTTTACTCCTCGGCGATCGGTAACAGAATGCCTCCGATGGCGGCAACTCGGCCTTTTAAATAATCAAAACTGACATTTAAAAAAAGAAACTAAACTGACTTCCGGCGAAAATGACAAGCCAGCGTTGCCATTCTAATAAAATTAAAGTATCGACAACCACGCCATCTTTACAATCGATTACGAATTAAAATTAAAAATTGAACTGTCACTTGGACGTTTAGATTTAAAAAAAAAAACAAACAGTCTTCGTAACGTAATGTTGGATGTTCTCCGACAAGTAATAAAAAATAAAATAAATGTTATCCTATTTTAAGGAGAAACTATGTATACTTTTTACGTTGTATTTCGTTTCTGCGCAATAAAGTCTCATATAAATAACAAGGCCATTAGAATTATACACACATATTGTGATACTAGTATTGATTAAAAACCATTAACTATTTACATAATAAATGACTACTGAAGCAAATCGTACTTCTCACAGGTTGTCCTAGACTAGTTTTAGCAAATAAACAATTTCGTGTAGCAACGAAGCCCGAAAGACTGGAACTGGGTAGGTTTTTTCTAGCGGAGTCCTGTGCAACACTGGTAGACATTCTGCAAGTATAAAGGAGTTTTAGATTGGTATGGTAATAATGTAACAGAAAGAGATATAATAGGTACACAGAAATGATTAGTTCCACAATGTGTAAATTGTAGAAATATGCACATAAGTCAGATAAGTTTTTGAAACATGTAACCATTATCCATTTGGTGTGGTTCCTCCGTCGCATGGCAGTCCCTTCATTGTAATTGCCAGACTCGCCAAATCCTCGATCATGGTTCATGAGTACACTGGGCTCCAAAGTCATGGTTCTGAACCACCAACCAAGAATAACACTGCAAGGATTTGACAACCCATTTGGAACGGTAGTGAACGCTGCCTTTGTTCCAAGGGTTGCGGGTTCGATCCCCGCACAGTACAAACATTTGTGTGCATGAACATGTCTGTTTGTATTGGTCTGGGTGTTTTCTATGTATTATTAGTATGTATGTATTTATAAAAGAAAAGTATTATATGCATATATTTGTAATCCCACTGTTGATTCTGATATCCGTAACACAGGTGCTTGAGCTACCTATCTCGGAGTCAGATCAATGTATGTGATGTTGTGAAATATTTAATTATAAGGATTACACTTTTGTATACATGTTTCAAGCAATTATATTATCTTGATCTTAATGTTTTTTTCTTTCAGTAAGAAAATTAGTTATAGCACAGATATTATAGATTCAGTTAAATAACTTTTTGTTAATTTGATTACCTCCGATGAGATGTTCACTTTGTTCAACTCATTCTCCAACAGTCATTCTAGCTCAGCTTTCTATTACAGTTTGGTCCAATGGAGAACTCTGATGGCTTGTTTACTGAAATATTTAATTACAAATGGTTAAATTAAAGAAATGATGTTTCAAAGTTGTTCTTTATAAAGTGTAGATTGGAATAGTCATCATCATCAGCCCATTTAAGTCCCCATTGCTGGGGCACGGGCCTTCCTCAATCACATGAGGGGTAAATGCCATACTCACCACGCTTGGCAGACGGGTTGGCGAGGGTTTTGATATAAATGCAGAGTTTTCCTTGTCTGGGTGCTGATGATCATGCCAGCAGCTTTACCTTAGTCGCCTTTTACGACACCTCGGTAAGAGTGAGGGTGGCCTATTCTACTCCGTGGCCGAGTGGTCCCCGGCAGAGTAGAATTGGAATAGTAATCAATAACACATAAACTTATTTAGGTAGGATTATGCGACTAACCTAACTTATACTTGATTTTACTTAAGAAAGTAGAGTCTTTAGATAACTATAGAACTTGTATAGGATAGAATGTCATTATTTTGCTTAAACAAATGGTGATTTGTTGAATGGTGGATAAAATAAATTTAAAGTAAGTAATTTATTTTAGAGACGTTAGCGTCTCGTCTGGTTCAATATTTTTTCTGCGGTTTTGGTCTTTAAACAAAAATAATATAATCATAATACTAATGTACATACGCTTTCAAACAATTTACAATATTTTAAATTATGTATTGAGATAATATTTATCGTACGTACATACATTTGTCAATAATTTACAAGTTTTTTTCTGTTTCACAGCTCGCCACAGATAACTATATGGGCTATGGTGTAGAAAAATAGCAAGCTGTCAGATTTTTAAAAATATTTTAACATTTTGATGTTCTTATTATGTAAAATATTTCTTTCAAACACATTAACAACACACACACACACACACATACACACACACACGCACACACACACATGCACACACACATTCAAACACACTCTCTCTAACATACACTCACGAACACATAATAATACACACCACAAACATAACCGTTAATATTAGATGAATAGATCTTAGTAGGTATTGCTATTATTTCTGGTGGTACGTTAGTTATTATAATTAATTTAAGTTAGTTATAACAGTCCGGGTGGGAGACCCTGGAGTCCTGAAATACAGGATTATCCTACCTTAGGCTCCAGTCCTCCCCAACATTGCTTGGCCCTATCTCCTAACTTATAATGTTCTACCTCATTAGATTATAGTTAACTTGTAATGTAAGGGTTAGATTAAAGGCCGGCAACACATTAGCGATCTCTCTGATTTCGCAGATGTTCATGGGCGGCGATGATTACTTTCCATCAGGTGACTCGCTTGCTCGTTTGTCCGCCTCTAGCATAAAAAAAAAAAAAAAGTTAACTTGTAATGTAAGGTGGAAAATAAAGATATTTTTTTTTTTTTTTTTTTTTTTTTTATTAAACAATAGTCCTGTAATTTAAAAAGTCAAATATCTTTTATTCTTTAAAATTTTTATTGTTAATTATAAATAAAATCAATTCAATTGGTTTTATTTGATGTGGGTCTCTCGGCGACACTATCATCGCGAATATCATTCATTCACGAGAATCTATGGTCGGATCCGTACGAAAGTGTCCCATACGATGGTATTTCAAATTGCCAAACTAAACTACAATTGATTGACTGTCAGCTCGATCGAACGATCGTACGTGGTAACTTTAAATTAGACCCCCTGATGCGTCCGTTTGAATAATAAATCGGTTATTTTCTGATAAATTGAAGTACTGGCGGTGACGTCATACATTTTTTAAGAATTTCGAATGATTGTTGACATTTAGAATTCCAGTTAAATTTAACATTTTTTCTGCATAAATAATTTAAATTGTAAACAATTTCGGAAAAATTTTGTATAAACCTTCTATAGTAATTGGCTAGAGCCACAAACCTCTTAACTTCATCCGTGCTTTGAGGCACAGGATAATCTTTAATTTTGGAAAATGTTTCGGGGTCTGGCAATACTCCATCGCCCGACACAACATGTCCCAAGTAAAGTAACTCCTTCTTGAGAAAATCGCATTTTATTGGATTCAATTTTAAATTAACTTGGCGTAATCTTTCAAAAACAATAATTAAATTTTTGTTATGCTGGGTTAAATTACGTCCATAAATAATTAAATCGTCCTGGTAACATAAACACTTCTCATAATTGAGACCTGCCATTGCCATTGTCATCATCCTCGCGAATGAGCTGGGGCTGGTCTTGAGCCCCATTGGCATTCTCGTCATTTGATATTGCCCTGAGCAAAAAGCTCTATATTTTCTGCTTTCTGCTTCAAGGTCAATATTATAAAATCCTTGATTTAAATCTAAGTGTGTAAAATATATGCAGCCAGATAGGGAGTCTAATACTTCATTAATGTTTGGTAGTGGGAATTTATCATCCACTATGCAGTTGTTTAGTTTGCGATAATCAATGACTAGTCGCCACTTTTTATTGCTATCTAGTGACTTTTTTGGCACTAAAAGAACTGGACTAGACCATTGACTATTGCATGGCTCTATGATGCCTTGTTTGAGCATACCATCGACCTGTTTCTGAACTTCCTCTTTTTGAGAGTGTGGCAACCTATAAGGCTTGGAGTACACTGGGGTCACATTCGGTTTTAAAGTAATTGAGTGTTGATATAATTTAGTAGTAGTTAACTGATCCCCTTCTAAATAAAATAAATCATTATATTTTGCGCATATACTTTTTAAACTATTTTGTTCCTTTGAATTTAAATGATCCAATTTAAGTAATGGTAATAGATTTTTAACCCTGTCTGCATTTTTAGCTGTTTCCTTGAACACGCAAATATCATATTCACTAGCTTTATGAATAGTATGTCTTATTTCAGGTAAAAGTACATCTGAATCAGTGGTATTTAGTACCTGTATGGGTAATTTTCCATTAATGGGTCTAACTAACGTATTAGCTATATAAATTCCCTCTCTTACCTCAGATGCACACACTGCGCACTCTTCAGTCATAATTGTGCTTACATAAAGTATCATTTCGCATCTGGATGGTACCGTTAATGAATCATTGTTTAAAGTTAGTGGTAAATAAATTTTATTATTAGCTTTCCATAAGAGCAATGAATTGTTTCCAAAATTTAAAATGCATTTATATTTTCTAAGAAATTCCTGGTCTAGTATGCCACTGACCTTACATGGCAGCGATTCAAAAACAAAGAACTTATGCTGAATTATCTGATTCTCTTAATAAAGATCCAAATAAACATATCCAATTGCTTGTATCTTGCCCCCGATACCATTTACAATGAGATTATCTTTATAGATTGGAATGTTTAGTTATTGCACATGTTCGTATTTTACTGCTGAAATCGATGCGCCGGTATCAATTAGCCACCTATATGGAAAGTATCAATTAGCCACCTATATGGAAAGCGGTAGATAATATGTACTATTTTGACATTCATAAGTGTTCTGTGTGGACCTAAATTGAATAAAGAATTTTTTATCTTTATCTTTATGTTTATTAAACTTAATGTAACGTAACATACGTTACTGCATGACAAAATTACATTTTTAGTCTCGAAAAAATGTTTCTTCTGACTCTGTATTGGAGTTATCATGGGTGTCGTGTCCTTGGGGATCCGAGCTTGTCAAAACATGCACCTGCTGTCCCTGTTGTCCCTGGTACCTAGACCTATTAAGGAAGGTCCTACCTCTGATCGGGTCACCGCTTCTTGCACGACTCCCTCGCCATCCTCGACTCGGGAATGAACCGTAAATGTAAGTGCGGTGGCGCGGCGCGTCCACGCTCAGGGTTGAACGCCGGACTTGCTGGACCTGTGAATCCTGATCCGCCGTTCCCGCGACCTCTATACTGCCGTGGTTGGTAAGAACTATTAGGCGTATAATTATAATTTCGGCGACAAGCCATAATATCAGCGCTGGTTGAAGGAGTGGAGATCTCCTCATCAATAGCAGCTTGAATAGCATCGTTCAGAGAAGGAAAATCTCTCGCTGTTATTATGGTGCTCAACCGTCGACTTCTCAATCCGTTGGCAAAGCTTTTTATAGCTTGTTTCTCGTTTAAGGGTTTGACTGACCGGATGGCGCAATTGGTAGTGACCCTGCCTCTTACGCCAAAGGTCGTGGGTTCGATCCCCACCCTGGACAAACATTCGTGCGATGAACACTTGTGTTTGTCCAGTGTCTGGGTGTAATATATGTATTTATGTATATATTTGTGTTCCTCTGTTGTCTGATATCTGTAACACAAGTGCTTAAGCTACTTAGTACAGAATCAGGTCAATGTATGAGATGTTGTGAGAATTATTATTATTATTATTATTAATTATGTCAACAATTTTGTCATTCCCTTCGGATTGAGAGATCGTGAGATTGACAAACAGGTCTGTAATCTGTTTTCCGTATTCGTCTATGGAAAGATCGTTTTGCCTAATATTAAGCAACGTATGCTGAATTGCTGTCGCAGATTTCTTTGGTAATAAATTATTTTTCATTGCATTAATCAATTCTTGGACGATATCATATTGAAATTTAAGTTTTAACTTTGCAGTTTGAGAAATGCGACTTTTTAACACAAAATTTATTAATTTTTTATGCGAACCTTCATCTATCTCAGACTGGTAATATTAAATCCCGTCAATGAGTTGTTTAATGCTCTCTTCTGTGTCCGATAAACTGGTAATAAACTTAACGCAATTTTTAAATCAAAACTGGCCATTTTCGATTCCTTAATAGTAGACGACTTACATAAATTTAATATTTTTTCACACGCTAGTGAATAAGTTAATGAAACCTGTATAGTTAATAATTGTTCTAATACGTCATTAAACTTTTGAACTAGAATATCGCTTTCTTTAACTTTTTTATTATAATATCTCCTTTCCTTCTGCTTGATCCAATCTTTATTAAATATTTCCTGATTTTATGTAATTCGTCATATAAGTTTGATAAAGTATCATACATTACCTAGTACTATTATTACCTACATTAGATGTTATACCTATAATTATTATAATAGAACTGCACTCACTCACTAAAACACAACACAATGCACTTTCAAATCCAAAAACAAATATCGGTTACTTGTCGTGGGCTGAGCAGGACTCAGTCGCTCTAGCATTGTACTGGCACTTTAAGCAGCCAGCGCTCTGGGGCTCCCTCAGAGCTCGAGGTCTCCAAGACCGTTGCAAAATGCTTCTGCTTATCTGCTCCTGGGTCCAACGGCGATGGCACCGTTTATAAATTTTGTATGCCATATAAATCGCTCCGATGAAAAGCAATGTGCATATCAATATAAGGATTATGCTCATAGTAGATACGTGGAATTAAAATTGCTCCGCTGAGGCTGAATTTTGTCCACCATTCTGATTAATGAAAATATCTTCCTTATCCACCTTAGAATTACACATTTTTCTGGTAAAATTTACGAGTGCACCGTACAAACTTCAAAGTTATTGTCTCCATATCGGATATTTATAAATCGCGCAACGCGTCCGAGGCAAGGGTCGCCATATACGGATGGGACCTTATATGAATGAAACCATCATGAAGGATTGTATAACAATGCGTTTATTATTGAATTAAAGTTGAATAATATACTTAGCATAGACATACACACACATAGACATTTATATACCACACTGATAAGCTCACTAACTGATAACAAGTTTGTTGTCAAACTGGGTACGCATAGCACATTCTTGATAGTAATGTGACATTCCAAATCCGAAATGATGTCTACATCTCCGGAACAATCTACTGACACTTTTGATTCATTAGCGACGATAATTTCTGGTAAACATGGTGTTAAGTTTATGTTCTTAATCCAGTTCTTGTTTACAGTCATATGCGCACTCGCACCACTGTCGACGTACCATTCCGTCTTATTAAACTTTCCATTTATAAAAACAACGTTGAAAACACATTTGTTAGATGTTTTCTTTAACAATGGGCATTGACTACGATAATGTCCGCTGCTTTTGCATTTATAGCAAACAATTTCTTTTGTTATTGCATCTGTCACTGTCACTGGTTTCTTGATTGATGGACCGCCATTTTTCTTTGGCTTAGTGTAGCCAGAGTAATATTTATTTCTCGCAACGAATGCAGCGTTACTAACTTCAGACTCATTCGAACCGGCCATGTCAAGCAATTTTGATATAATGACGTCAGCCGCTATCGGAATACCCGAATGTTCGATGGCCATTATCATCGGAGTATAACGGTCAGACAAACCTGCTAATAATAAAGATCCCACCCATTCATCGGTAATTGTAAATCCTGTGCCATTTAATCGTTGAGCTGTTTCGACTATTTGTGTGACATGGGTAGCCATCGAGTCACGACTTTCCAATCTTATGGATATCAAATGTCGAAGTAGGGTTATTTTTCTAGAGAAACCGGAGTCGTCAAACTTTGTCCATAATTCTGCTGATGATTCCGTGTTTCTGATATGCACAAATAAAGCTGGATCAATTGTCAGTATTAACTTTGCCTTCGTTTTTGCGTACTCTGTTAGTTTAACTTCAAATCCGACTGGTGGTTTGATGTACTTCTCCGACTCATCCAAGACCAGTAAGTTTTCTGCCGCAAAACACCACTCATCGTAATTTTCCCTGCCTTTCAATTTCGGCACACTAGCAATGTAGTTCGAGTTCATATTTCCGCGAATCAACAAGCACAATTTATCTATTTTAAACGTAAAATAACTGATAAATACGGGAGAAGCCCAAAAACTTATTAAAACTCGTTGTACATTTGCAACAGACTACCTTTATTTCAAAAGAGAAAATATATTTGACATTCCTTAGTACAGAAATTACCCACTAGATGATGTTAGTAGTAAGCTAAAGAATAATTTTACTCTTTCACCATCATAGAGCACTATGCACCATAACAGACTATTGTGCCATCTCCACAAATGTAAAAAGCATTCGAAAAAAAACTCGAACACGTCCATTGTATCCTGCCCCATCCCTAGTCTTCCCTCTATATTCACTATGGATATTTGTGCCAAAAAGTCTCCATGTTACTCGTAAATAATACCTTTTATTATTGAAATTATTGTGTTTCTTACAATAATAAGTGTAAATCTGTGTTTGTGTTTAATTAATAATCTGATATGTGTAAGTTATTTCATAAGATAAGGTGTAATTTTACAAAATAGGTGGAAATAACCTTCAAGTGATTGACAAGAACACCGGTTTGTTTACTTATTATTTTCGCAATATCAACAGGTATGTGGTTTATTCCTTAATCTAAACATTCTGGAAACAATAATTCAATCAATCTAATATAGTAAGTTACCATGTAGATAACAAATTAAGAAATTTATTTAACAAAACATGGGGAAGATTTTTATTTTCTTACGTCTATGTTTTGTTTTGACGTTCGGAAAATTAACAAAAAAAAAATAGAGGTACTGATTATCTAGCGGTTGATTATTCAAAAATTTAAATCTCGCTTTAGAGGGAAATAAAAATTCGGTTCTGATTTCTGTCTGAACACTATTTGTTTCGTTTCGGGTTCAAAAATGAGTAAAAGACCAAGTGATGAAAACCAGAAGATTCAAAAGAAGATCAGGAAACTGGAGAAGAAATTATCTAAACAAAAAGAAAAACTTAACACCACCCAGATTACTGAAAATCTCATTGAATCACAGGATGACACTCAGGAAGAAATAGACCTAACTAATGAGCCACAACCTGGTTGTAGTCATTTCGATCCACAACCAAATCTTCTTGAACCAGGTTGGTATTAAATAATGTCATTCATTTAAATGTTACATTGTTTGAACACTGTTCACAAGGTCCATATAGGTACCTACCTTATAGAGCTGTCACTTGAGGACAGACAAGGACCACTATCATAATACTACAAATAAATAATAAAATATTACAACATTATTTTTAACATTATGTTCATATGATCCATACCTTAGAGCTGTCACTTGAGGACAGACAGAGATCAGAACTTAAATAGATTTTTCCAACATTATTGCTTGGACTTTCTGTACAAATGGCCTACACCCTATAGAGCTGTCACTTGAGGACAGACATAGACCAATATTAATTACAACCCTATACCATTGTTTAGTGTTTTTTGGTTTGGTCTTGCCAAAATGAAAGTTTCAAAACATCCTTTATTCCTACCTTACAGAAAAGTTACCATCTGAAGAACTTCCTGAAGAATTCTTATTGGCTTTAGGCGATGAAGGAAAAGTTAAAGAAAAAGCTGGTAGAGATATAAATCCCCAGATTGCAGAACGCTGGACCAATATCATCAAAATAGGCATTAAAAAAGAAAATCTCAACCAGATTTTAACAAAATACCCAACACCAGCCAACTTTCCCCTAGCTAATGCTCCTAAACTCAATTCAGAAATAACTACAGCAGTTTCAGAAAACATCCTAAAACGAGACAAAAGGTTCGAGTACCGACAGAACTTAACTGGGAAATTCCTTTCAGGACTTGGCATAATGTTGACAGACATAATGAAAGGTAACCTAAACAGTATAAAACTAATAGAAGGCATCAACGATGCAGCTAAAATATTATGCAATATGAGTCATTATGATTCTCTTGCTAGAAGACATTTTGTCTTCTCATCTGTACAAAGCTGTGTCAAACAAGCCGCCTCTGACACACCAATTGATACTTATTTTTTTGGGGAAAATTTCGCTGAACGACTAAAAACAGTGAAAGCCCTTGAAAGATCTGGATCGGCTTTAAAACATCAACACCAAACAACTTTTAAGAAACAAAACACGAAACCTCAAATGCCAAGAACTTTAAACTGGAAAAGCCCGTCTCAAAGACCAACTCTAAAAGAGAACAACTACCGAGGCGGGCCGAAACAGCAACAATACCCAATGAGGAAAACCTACAAGCAACAACAACAGAAACAGCCTCCACGTCGACGCTAAATGAGGTACATGCAGGTAGATTGCGTTTACATTATAATAACTGGACTGAAATGACTAAGGATAAGGTAATTTTGTCATGGATCTCAGGATATGATATCCCTTTTAATGATACTCTACCTATTAGAACTTGTTTACAATCAAAACGCCATCATTCTAAGGAGGATAAGGAAAATATAATATTGGAAATAAATAATTAAAAAAAACTAGGTACAATCTCTGAATGTTTACCTAAAAAAGATCAATTTCTGTCCCCCATATTTCTTACTCCAAAACCAAATGGTACCTTTAGATTTATCCTGAATCTCAAAGATTTAAATAAGTTTATCCCTACAAACCATTTTAAATTAGAAGATATACGCACAGTTTGCAAATTACTAACTCATAATTGTTTTATGGCAACAATTGATTTAAAAGAAGCTTATTTTTCTGTCCCGATTGCAGATAATAGCAAAAAGTATTTAAGGTTCCAATTTGAAGGAAAAATTTATGAATTTAATGCACTTCCATACGGCCTATGTACCGCACCATATGTGTTCACCAAAATACTAAAACCAATTGTGTCATACTTAAGAAAACAAAATATTTTAATATCCATATATTTAGATGATATTTTATGCATTAATAATGACTACCAAACTTGTTGTAAGAATATTCAAATAATATGTGATTTATTCGAATCTCTAGGGTTTGTTATAAATAGGGAAAAAAGTTGCCTTACCCCAAGTAAACAATGTAAATATTTAGGTTTCATTTTAGATTCCCAACTCATGTCATTATCACTTCCTTTTGAGAAAACTATAAAATTAAAACAGACAATATCAGTATTTAAATGTAAGAGACAATGTAAGATAAGGGAGTTTGCCCAACTCCTAGGTCTGCTAAATTCAGCTTGTCCTGCTGTTAGATATGGCCTCTTGTATACGAAATTACTAGAAAGAGAAAGATTTCTAGCCCTTCAATTGAATAATGACAACTATGACGCGGTAATGAAAATCCCAGAAACATTATATCCAGACATAGATTGGTGGCTTAATAAAATAGGCACATCTGATAACCCCATCAGACAACAAAACTATATTGTTGAACTATTCTCAGATGCGTCCCAAACTGGTTGGGGGGCGGTTAGAAATAATAATAAAGTATCTGGATCCTGGACTGAGAAGAACAAAAATGTCATATTAACTATTTGGAACTAAAAGCAGCTTTTTTTGGATTAAAATGTCTTGCAAAAAAATTATTGAATTGTGAAGTTCTTCTTAGAATTGACAACACCACTGCCATCTCATATATCAATAGAATGGGGGGGATTCAATACCCCTATCTCAACTCTATAGCTCGTGAAATATGGCAATGGTGCGAAACCAGAAATATCTTCGTATTTGCGTCATACATAAATACAAAAGAGAATATAGAGGCTGATTATGAATCTAGAAAATCAAATATCGAGTGGGAGTTGTCCCACTCAGCATTTCAAGAAATAGTCAATAACTTCGGCCAACCAGATATAGACCTGTTTGCATCGCGATCCAATAATAAATGTGACACTTTTATCAGTTGGAAACAAGATCCAGATGCCATAGCTGTTGATGCATTCACAGTAAAATGGTCTCAATATTTTTTCTACGCCTTCCCACCATTTAGTGTCATATTAAAAGTCTTACAAAAAATTAAAAACGATGAGGCAGTGGGAGTGTTGGTTGTACCATATTGGACAACACAACCATGGTTTCCCTTATTCTCGTCTATGTTAATAAAGGAACCTATCATATTTCATCCAAATAAAACACTTGTATCATCTAATTTTAGAGAACACCATCCACTTCACGAAACGCTTACCCTGGTTGCAGGGCTGCTATCTGTGAAGCCTTCAATAGAAGAGGAATTCCACAATTTTCATTAGATATTATGATATCATCACTCTCACATAATACCTTAAAACAATATAATACTGGTCTTCGCTTATGGTGGATATTCTGTAATGAGCACTTATTAGACCCCTACCACGTCTCTGTTCCACATGTATTATCGTTTTTAACAAATCGTTTTAATGCTGGAGCGTCATATGGAATTCTAAATAGCTTTAGATCTGCCCTGTCCTTATTAATTGGCACCCATATTGGTTCTGATGATAGATTAAAGCGATTCTTTAAAGGAGTTTTTAAAATGAAGCCAATGAAACCAAAATATAACTCCACATGGTATCCTAGCGTGGTTTTGACCCTGATTTCTTCTTGATATCCAAATGAAACTCTCGGAATTGATAAATTAACTCAAAAACTTGTTACTTTATTAGCTCTTACAACTGGACAAAGAGTACAAACACTCTCATTAATTAAAATCAATAATATTACCCAGAGTACTACAGAAATTACTATAAATATAATTGATATCATTAAAACATCCAGACCTGGGACTGAACAGCCTATTATTAAGTTACCCTTTTATAACCAAAAACCAGAGATCTGCCCAGTGAGAACCATACTATCATATATGGAAATAACAAAAGAATATAGAGAAAATATTAGGGAACTTATACTTACTTATAAAAAGCCATATAAAAATGCTTCCACTCAGACGATATCCAAATGGATTAAATCTACATTGAAAGAAGCTGGAATAAATACACACATCTTCTCGGCACATAGTACCCGTCATGCGTCGACTTCAGCAGCCTTAAGAGCAGGCATGACAATAGACTCTATAAGGAAATGTGCTGGATGGGGTAAAAACTCGACTGTTTTTGCACAATATTATAATAGACCTTTGTTACAATCCCCTAATTTAAGTAATGTGATTTTAGATAACTTGTAATTAATCATAAATATTATGTTTTTTCTTGTTTCATTAACATCTTTATATTGAGCATGCCCATGTTATGACACCTAATTAGAATAGTTTTTATAATGTTCCTATTATGATAATATTAAAAATGTATAAGTATTATTTACTTCTTTTTTATTACTAGATGCACATAGTTGCATACACTCACAACCTGAACTTTGAACATCTGCATAGTGCTCTATGATGGTGAAAGAGTAAAATTGATAAATTAAATGAACTTACCTTAAGTGAAGTTCTATTTCAATTTTACGAATTTCACCATCATAGAGCAACCCTCCCTACCCTTACTAATATCTTTTACCCCAAGATCTTTTATAGGTTGTTCGTGATCCTTTATACTATTAGTGAATATAGAGGGAAGACTAGGGATGGGGCAGGATACAATGGACGTGTTCGAGTTTTTTTTCGAATGCTTTTTACATTTGTGGAGATGGCACAACAGTCTGTTATGCTGCATAGTGCTCTATGATGGTGAAATTCGTAAAATTGAAATAGAACTTCACTTAAGGTAAGTTCGTTTAATTTAACAATTATAATCCTTATCTAATTAATTACAAGTTATCTAAAATCACATTACTTAAATTAGGGGATTGTAACAAAGGTCTATTATAATATTGTGCAAAAACAGTCGAGTTTTTACCCCATCCAGCAAATTTTCCTTATAGAGTCTATTGTCATGCCTGCTCTTAAGGCTGCTGAAGTCGACGCATGACGGGTACTATGTGCCGAGAAGATGTGTGTATTTATTCCAGCTTCTTTCAATGTAGATTTAATCCATCTGGATATCGTCTGAGTGGAAGCATTTTTATATGGCTTTTTATAAGTAAGTATAAGTTCCCTAATATTTTCTCTATATTCTTTTGTTATTTCCATATATGATAGTATGGTTCTCACTGGGCAGATCTCTGGTTTTTGGTTATAAAAGGGTAACTTAATAATAGGCTGTTCAGTCCCAGGTCTGGATGTTTTAATTATATCAATTATATTTATAGTAATTTCTGTAGTACTCTGGGTAATATTATTGATTAATATTATTCTATTATTTATATTATTGATTAATATTACTCGGGTAATATTATTGATTAATAATTTAAACTCAGACCATAGTGGACAACTAGTAATGTTTGAATACAGTCATGCACCCTCTTCATTTAGCTTTGTGTGCAGGCCAATAACTGTAAACCGTAAAGAAAAATTTAAAGAAAATATTTCTAGAAAGGTACCTGCATTATCATGTCACGATGGAAATGCTAATCAGCTTTATAATATGCTTTTTAATGTGGTTGAAAAAGAATATAATCAGATTTTCACTAAAAAAACAATAAAATTAGATACTTCTAAAACTAAATTCAGTGACTGGGCCACTACAGGCATCTATAAAAGCAGAAAGAGGCTGTTTGAATTATATGATATCAAAGCCAATTCTGAAAACGCTAATTTAATTGAATATGTCAGAACATACTCAAAATTATTCAAAAAAGTATGTGCAATGGCAAAATCAAATTATTTAAAAGACAAAATAATAAAAGCCCCTAATAAAAGTAAAATCTCATGGAAGATAATAAATAAAGAGACTTGTAAAAATAAAACAAAAGACAACAAGCTCTCTCTTAAAATTGATGGCAAATCACTTGTTTCTGACTCTGAAGTAGCAGAAACATTTCAGTCTTTCTTTTCTAATATACCAGTCACAACAACCAATCAATTGAATTCCAGTCCACATCTTGCTGCTTCTCTCCTCAGGTCTCATGTTGATAAGTGCAACACGCCTTTTAGATTCAATCATGTTAATTCTAATATAATTTTAAAAACATTCAAAGAATTAAATATGAAACCGACTGAGGATTTATGGGGCATCTCGGTAGATATAATCAAAAATATAATACATTCTATCGCACCCCACTTAGCAATAATATTTAATAAATGTGTTGACGACGGTCAATTTCCCGATATGATGAAATACAGTAAAATAATACCGTTATTCAAGTCGGGTGAGAAAAGTGACCCGTCTAACTTCAGACCTATTTCTATACTGCCTGCTCTCAGCAAAATTTTTGAAAAAGTAATATTCACTCAGTTGTTGTCTCATTTAAAACTGAATAAAATATTGCACAGTAAGCAATTTGGATTCACAAAAGGGAAATCCACTACTGATGCTGGAGTGGCGCTTATCAAACATGTATTTGATGCGTGGGAAAAAAAGCGAGATGCTATTGGAATATTCTGTGATTTGTCTAAAGCATTCGATTGCGTCAATCATGAAACATTGCTAATGAAGTTACAGCATTACGGTGTCATAGACACCTCACTAAGTCTAATCAAATCTTACTTATCAGATAGGATTCAGAAGGTCAATGTCAATGGAACTAACTCTTCTGGCGCCCCTCTAACCATGGGTGTGCCCCAGGGCTCTATATTGGGGCCCTTGCTCTTTTTAATCTATATAAATGACCTTCCTTACTATACCAATGATCTATGTGAGATAGTGTTATTTGCTGACGATACATCCTTGATTTTTGAGGTTGATAGGCAAAAGAAAAATGTTGACGAAGTAAATAACACACTCTCTCAAGTACTACAGTGGTTTACTTATAATAACTTGGTTCTTAATTCAAAGAAAACAAAATGTGTTAAGTTCACAATGCCAAATGTAAGGCAGGTCAAAATGAATATTGTCATGAATAACGAACCTATCGAAGTCATAAACTCCACAGTTTTTCTAGGTATCACTCTGGATACAAAATTGCAATGGAGCCCTCATATTGCGGTCTTGGCAGGAAGACTTAGTTCAGCTGCATATGCAGTTAGAAAGATAAGGAATCTGACTGATATCGGGACAGCGAGACTGGTTTATTTTAGCTATTTTCATAGTCTGATGTCATATGGTCTACTACTGTGGGGATCCGGTGCTGACTTACAAGCCATCTTCATTTTGCAGAAGAGGGCCATCCGTGCCATCTACGGTCTTAGATCACGTGACTCACTCAGAGAAGTATTCAAGGAAATCAATATTTTAACCGTATCATCACAATATATCTTTGATTGTATTATGTTTGTACGCAAGAACTTGCACCTTTACTCGCAAAAATCAGATTTTCATAGCTTTAACACGCGAAATAAACATAGGCTTACTGTCCCAAATCTAAGACTTCATAAAATTGGAAGTTCATTTGTAGGATTGAGCATTAGAATGTTTAATAAGTTACCTCAAAATATTATTGATTTACCGGTACATAAGTTTAAGTTGCATGTAAAAAACCGCCTAATGCAGAAAGGCTACTATAAAGTAGAGGATTATTTGAATGATAAGGATTCCTGGACATGTTGATCTCTTCGCCTGTCCTCTAATGTATAATTCATTTCATAATTTTTCATTGACGATTTATCTAAACGATATTGATTACAAGCAATGTATTTATCAGACTGTCACTGTAATCATAATTTGTATAAGAATGAAAGTTGTAATTACCATATTATTTGGAAAGGGTAACTACTGAGTTTCTTGCTGATTCTTCTCGGTAGAAATTGACGTTCCGAATCAGCGGTAGATTACATAATATTTGACATTCATAAATGTTCTTTATTGAAGAAAGACATTTTAGATTTTGACTGTATAAACATTGATTTATATTGATTATTCAATAATTGACAAGATGCTAACCACCTACTATTGTACACCTCGTCCTGCAGTTTATTAGTCTGGATTAAGTAACTACTATTCTTTGTGACCTATGAGGGGAACCTATGTAGTCATGCTCACTCAAATGTCTCTGAGGTGGTGGCGCTATGTGGCGGGTCATTACATTCCCTCTAATATGGTTGAGTGAAATGATGGCTGGCACGTACGTCATACTTGTGAACAGGTGCCACCTTTGGGGACTGGTCTGCTTCGGTTTACCTCATAATATTTATTTTATTATTAGTTCCTTTATTTTATTTTGTGTAACAATTAAACTGTATGGCTCGGTATGATGATGACACAACATTGTATGAAAGTTTGGCGATTAAAAAGAGTAACTGGCGAGTTTCTTGCCGGATCTTCTCGACCAGAAACAACTTTCCGAGCCGGTGGTAGAATCGCATTATGTTTATTTATTTCTTTAGTATATTTTATGTATCAACATATATATGTATTAACATGTAAATTATACATAAGTACTTATAAATAGTTTTAAGTCATTCAAATGTATGACGATTTGTAAGTGCTGTGTACAAGCCTATGCAAATAAAGAATTATTTGATATTTGATTGATTTTAATTAATGAGAGTGTTTGTACTCTGTGTCCAGTTGTAAGAGCTAATAAAGTTACAAGTTTTTGAGTTAATTTATCAATTCCGAGAGTTTCATTTGGATATCAAGAAGAAATCAGGGTCAAAACCACGCTAGGATACCATGTGGAGTTATATTTTGGTTTCATTGGCTTCATTTTAAAAACTCCTTTAAAGAATCGCTTTAATCTATCATCAGAACCAATATGGGTGCCAATTAATAAGGACAGGGCAGATCTAAAGCTATTTAGAATTCCATATGACGCTCCAGCATTAAAACGATTTGTTAAAAACGATAATACATGTGGAACAGAGACGTGGTAGGGGTCTAATAAGTGCTCATTACAGAATATCCACCATAAGCGAAGACCAGTATTATATTGTTTTAAGGTATTATGTGAGAGTGATGATATCATAATATCTAATGAAAATTGTGGAATTCCTCTTCTATTTAAGGCTTCGCAGATAGCAGCCCTGCAACCAGGGTAAGCGTTTCGTGAAGTGGATGGTGTTCTCTAAAATTAGATGATACAAGTGTTTTATTTGGATGAAATATGATAGGTTCCTTTATTGACATAGACGAGAATAAGGGAAACCATGGTTGTGTTGTCCAATATGGTACAACCAACACTCCCACTGCCTCATCGTTTTTAATTTTTTGTAAGACTTTTAATATGACACTAAATGGTGGGAAGGCGTAGAAAAAATATTGAGACCATTTTACTGTGAATGCATCAACAGCTATGGCATCTGGATCTTGTTTCCAACTGATAAAAGTGTCACATTTATTATTGGATCGCGATGCAAACAGGTCTATATCTGGTTGGCCGAAGTTATTGACTATTTCTTGAAATGCTGAGTGGGACAACTCCCACTCGATATTTGATTTTCTAGATTCATAATCAGCCTCTATATTCTCTTTTGTATTTATGTATGACGCAAATACGAAGATATTTCTGGTTTCGCACCATTGCCATATTTCACGAGCTATAGAGTTGAGATAGGGGTATTGAATCCCCCCCATTCTATTGATATATGAGATGGCAGTGGTGTTGTCAATTCTAAGAAGAACTTCACAATTCAATAATTTTTTTGCAAGACATTTTAATCCAAAAAAAGCTGCTTTTAGTTCCAAATAGTTAATATGACATTTTTGTTCTTCTCAGTCCAGGATCCAGATACTTTATTATTATTTCTAACCGCCCCCCAACCAGTTTGGGACGCATCTGAGAATAGTTCAACAATATAGTTTTGTTGTCTGATGGGGTTATCAGATGTGCCTATTTTATTAAGCCACCAATCTATGTCTGGATATAATGTTTCTGGGATTTTCATTACCGCGTCATAGTTGTCATTATTCAATTGAAGGGCTAGAAATCTTTCTCTTTCTAGTAATTTCGTATACAAGAGGCCATATCTAACAGCAGGACAAGCTGAATTTAGCAGACCTAGGAGTTGGGCAAACTCCCTTATCTTACATTGTCTCTTACATTTAAATACTGATATTGTCTGTTTTAATTTTATAGTTTTCTCAAAAGGAAGTGATAATGACATGAGTTGGGAATCTAAAATGAAACCTAAATATTTACATTGTTTACTTGGGGTAAGGCAACTTTTTTCCCTATTTATAACAAACCCTAGAGATTCGAATAAATCACATATTATTTGAATATTCTTACAACAAGTTTGGTAGTCATTATTAATGCATAAAATATCATCTAAATATATGGATATTAAAATATTTTGTTTTCTTAAGTATGACACAATGGACAACATTTCAAAATTGCTAAGCTCTGAAACAAAAAATATCAATTCTTTGTTTACTTTTCCGCTGCTCGAATATATATTTATTAATTTTTTATATTGCTTATTTACTGAGAAAAAAATTAAAAACTAAAAAACGTAAGATGACGTCATCGGACGGCAGAATGTAAAATATTTCTTTGCTTAGCACATTATAGTTTTAAATTTACGAAATGCCAAACCCATGACATGTAACTGTCAAAAAAAATGACAACTTGTCAACGTTGAATGTATGAATGACGTTGACAATGTTGACACTAGTATTATTTACCTTTGACAGTAGTACCTTTTTTTTATTAAAACAATGATAAGCAAAGGAATATCGCTGTATTCAGCCGTCCGATGACGTCATTTGGCGCTTACGTCTATTTAGAATATAAAGAATTTCAATAATTATTTTATGCATGAAAATGGCCAAATTTTGAAAAAAGAAAAAATATGGGTCTGTTCATTTTATGTCTATTTTCATATAAAAAAACAATATGGACATGTTAAAAATATGAAATGTTGTCCATTGGTTTTAGTATTTTGGTGAACACATATGGTGCGGTACATAGGCCGTATGGAAGTGCATTAAATTCATAAATTTTTCCTTCAAATTGGAACCTTAAATACTTTTTGCTATTATCTGCAATCGGGACAGAAAAATAAGCTTCTTTTAAATCAATTGTTGCCATAAAACAATTATGAGTTAGTAATTTGCAAACTGTGCGTATATCTTCTAATTTAAAATGGTTTGTAGGGATAAACTTATTTAAATCTTTGAGATTCAGGATAAATCTAAAGGTACCATTTGGTTTTGGAGTAAGAAATATGGGGGACAGAAATTGATCTTTTTTTGAACATTCAGAGATTGTACCTAGTTTTTTTTAATTATTTATTTCCAATATTATATTTTCCTTATCCTCCTTAGAATGATGGCGTTTTGATTGTAAACAAGTTCTAATAGGTAGAGTATCATTAAAAGGGATATCATATCCTGAGATCCATGACAAGATTACCTTATCCTTAGTCATTTCAGTCCAGTTATTATAATGTAAACGCAATCTACCTGCATGCACCTCATAATTGTTAAATTGAACGAACTTACCTTAAGTGAAGTTCTATTTTAATTTATATATATACCATCATAGAGCACTATGCAGCAGTGATTGAGGGAGGCCCGTGCCCCAGCAGTGGGGACTTAAATGGGCTGATGATGATGATGATGATGATGATGATATCTAAAATATATATATATATTTAGATATTAGATATATTTCAACTATACAATGCAAGCTCACCAAGTTTTATCGAAGCTAACGCATAAGAGCGTAAGGATGTAATTTCAGTGGCAAAATCGTTCGTCGACAATTTCATACTCAGATATGGTGTTCCTCGAGCAATTGGTTCCGATAAAGGGTCGGAGTTTATAGCAACAACAACAATATAATAATAATAATAATAAATATTTCACAACATCACATACATTGATCTAACTCCGAGATAGGTAGCTCAAGCACCTGTGTTACGGATATTAGAATCAACAGTGGGATTACAAATATATACATATAATACTTTTCTTCTGTAAATACATACTTATAATACATAGATAACAACCAGACCAATACAAACAGACATGTTCATGCACACAAATGTTTGTACTGTGCGGGAACAATGAAGGAGGTATGTAAATTACTTCATATACAAAAATTACTTTCCACTTTTTATCATCTTGAATCTATAGGCGCATTAGAAAACACGCATAGAAATTTAAATTCATATCTTCGTATACAAACTAATAACAATGCCAGAGAGTGGAGTATATGGATTCCTTATTGGTGCTTTACCTATAACACCACTATTCTACTAAGTTTACGCCATACGAACTGGCTTTTGGAAGCCTGTGTATTACCCAGTAACTTAAATAGCTCAATAGAACCACTTTATAATAGCAATGACTACCCATTAACCTTGAAATATCGATTACAAAAATCGCAAGAGCAAGCTAGAATTAATTTATTGTTGTCAAAAGAAAATAGAAAATTGTATTACGATAAAAATAAACACCCAGCAATGTATAAGACAAATGACCTTATTTTGTTAAAAAACGAAATGAATGATAAGTTTACAAATGTTAACGATGGACCATATGTTGTTTTAGAGGATATATCACCTAATGTACGTATAATAAAAAATAATATAATAGAAACAGTTCACAAAAATAGAACGAAACCTTTTAGTACAGTAGAAATAAAATTATTTTAAAAAATTGTGTCATTTAACTTGTAATTGTTGTTGTTGTGTTGTTTAATTGTGTTATTGATAGATAATACATGTATGTACCTATGCGATATAAAAAAAGTATTATTGTATACTTTTTTATTTTCAAAAGAAGGGAGGTGTAGTGTAGTGTATTGTAGTAGTGTGCGTTATTACTAATGTCTTACTTGTACGCACACGGCTCCATATTTTAACAGTATAAGAGACATCATTTATACCAATATATTATAATTATAATCCAGCAGTCGTTGTTTCATTAGTCTCCCTAAAAGGTCCCAATATCACACTAGTATGATGTTACTATTATACCCTATGTACACAATCTTTAATGGCTGAATAATTGTCTTTAGTTTTACAAGAACTTAAACTGATTAGGACTTATTTAATAAAAATCGGACCAAGTAGGAGAGTAGGAACTATTTTGGAAGTAAAGAGAGCTGAGGCAAATGATGTATTGGCGAAATATAATACCTTCATACAGTGTTATAAGAACAAATTAGAATTAGGATTTTTTACCAGTAGTGACACTGTTTTGATTAATAGAATTTGTGAAGAGTTCGACAGCTTATACTCTAATATATTACAATTGTGTTCAAGTTCTTTAGAAGCTGCGCCACAATCTGATAAAATGGTGAGCGAAACTTTTGATTTAAAAATTGCTTTAAGCGTTTTACCGGTGATGACTGTGAGGATAGAGGCTGTGGCAATGACCCATGAAGGTTGCGAATATAATGAATTTATTTTCCGAAATGTTACCTACTTATATACAGAAATAATTTGAAAAGAAGACAGGGACAGACAATATATTTGTTTCACACAGCACAGATATTAATAAATACGAGGGTGTTTATTTACATAAAATTCTTAGCTACCTACACTTAAAAATCGTCACACATAAATATACGCGGCTGGCTTCGGCGAGTCTCAGTATCGCTGGCGCCTGGTACGATGCGGACGTATGAATGTTGCCACAGAGCTCCCCCTCAAGCGAAGCGTACTACAGGTGTTATCTTCCGTCCGTAGCGAGTGGTTTTCGTGTTGTGGTTGCCGCTGTAATTGTGATCGTCGTAACTATCTGCGTTGAGTGGGTAGGCGGGCTTGAGTCGGTCGATAGACACATTTGCTTCACGGCCCGGCAGTTGTATGCGGAATACTTTCTCATCTCGATGCAGTACTGGATAGGGCCCTTCGTAAGGTGCTTGCAGTGACTTTTTCCCTGAATCGATGCGTAGGTACACATTCTCGCATGTTTGCAAATCCTTGTGTACGAAAGTGTTGTTGTTATTTCGTAGCTGTGCGGTCGACTTGAACTGCTTAATTATTTTGCGTAGTTGCTCGACGTAGGTATAGTCAACAGCTTGTGAAGTGATCGGAGCGTCCACAACATAATCTCCTGGTAGTTTGATAGCGGTCCCATAGGTCATCTGTGCTGCACTGACTCCCGTGTCGGTTCTAGGTGCTGCTCGCAGTCCCAGTAGTACGGCAGGTAATGCGTCGAGCCAGTTTGTGTTCCTGCTGCTAATATTCGCTGTTATTGCTGCCTTCAGCGTGCGGTGCCAACGTTCGACAAGTCCGTTGCTCTGGGGGTGATATGGTGTAGTTCTTGTTTTTTCGATCCCGAGCAATTTGGCAAGCGATGTGAAAAGCTGGCTTTCAAATTGTCGGCCTTGATCGCTGGTTAGTGTGGTAGGACATCCGAACCTTCCTATCCATCCATCGAAGAAAGACTTCGCTACTGTTTCAGCGGTAATGTTCTGCAGGGGTATCGCTTCTGGCCAACGAGTTTTGCGATCGATGATCGTGAGTAGGTATCTGTGACCGAGCGGTGAAGGTGGTAGCGGCCCAACGATGTCTATGTGAATGTGTTGGAACCTTTCAGTAGGTGGAAACTGCCCATAGCTGCTGTTTGTATGTCGATGTATTTTTGATTGTTGGCACGGTTGGCATGCTCTCGTCCAGTTGTTAATGTCGGCATTCATAGATGGCCAAAAATATTTTTCTTGTAGCATTTTTCTCGTCGTGCGTATACCCGGGTGGCTAAGATTGTGTACAGCGTTGAATGCTATACGCCGGTAGTGGTCGGGCAGGTAGGGACGCACGTTCGATGTTGATGTTTCGCAGTAAATTTTTCGGCTGCTATTTGATAATGCCATTTTAATAAGACGAATATTGCTTTGCTGCTTCAATTCCTGTATGATGTCATCTTTTTCTTAGTCTTTAGATAACTCTTCGTAGTCGAGGGCACTTGGAAAATTTATATCTTCGATGCGAGACAGTGAATCGGCGACGATATTTTCTTTCCCGATGATATGTCGTATGTCATTAGTAAATTCGCTAATAAACATCAGTTGGCGGGTACGACGAGGTGTTTCATTGTCAGATGGCTTCTTGTTCAAAGCGTATGTAATTGGTTTGTGGTCGGTGAAAATAATCAATTGTTTTCCTTCAAACATTCGTCTAAAATGCTTCACTGCCATGTAAATAGACAGTAGCTCTCGATCGAATGTTGAATATTTTTGTTGCGCTTCCGAAAACTTCTTCGAAAAATAGCCAAGTGGTTGCCATTTTTTGTCTCGGTATTGTTGTAATACAGCTCCTGCGCAAGTATTAGAAGCGTCGCACATTAATGCTATCGGCGCGTTGTGAGCTGGATGTGCTAGTAATGCGGCATTCTGTAGGTTGGTTTTGCATAGTTCGAATGCTTCTATAGCTTTGTTAGACCACACTATCGGCGTTTTGTCTTTACGCTTGCTGTTATGTAGATATGCATTTAGGTGTGCTTGAATAGCTGCAGCTTGAGGAATGGCGTCACGATAAAAATTCACAATGCCTAGGAATCTGCGTAGTTCTTCAATAGTCGTAGGCCTTGGAAATGTAGTTATGGTTTTTACTTTGTCTTCGGGTGGTTTGATGCCATTTCGAGATACATTGTAACCCAGAAACTTGACTTCAACTTTTCCCAGTAATGCATTTCGAAGGGTTGATTGTGATTCCGTATTCGTTCAGCTTGCATAGAACTGTGCGTAGATGAGTAATGTGCTCGAATTCGTTGCGTGACGCAATGATGACGTCATCAACGAATGGGTATGCGTAATCTAGGCCTTGTAGGACTTGATGAATAAACCGTTGGAAGGTTTGGCCGGCGTTCTTCAATCCTGGGCACATTCTAGGAAACTCGAACAGCCCGAAGGGTGTAATGATTGCCGTCTTCTCTATATTATGCTCCTCAAGTACAGGCAATTGTTGGTAAGCTCTATTCAAGTCAATTGTTGAAAAGATATTGCAGCCGTCGAGGTGGTACGTGAAGTCTTTCAGGCGAGGTACTGGGTAGCGGTCGGGTGTGGTAACCATGTTGAGCCTTCTGTAGTCTCCGCATACTCGGATTCCCCCGGTCTTCTTTGGTACTATGTGTAAGGGGCTTGCCCAAGGGCTTTTGCTTGGTCGGCACAGGCCCTGGTCCATCATGACTTGAAATTCCTGCTTGACCGCTACATAGTGATGTGGTGGAATTGGTCTTGACTTGCAGTATAGAGGTGGACCGGTGGTTTCGATGTGATGTTTGACGCAATGTTTCGGAGTTTCTTTCATTAAAGATATGCGGGTGATGTCTGGGAACTCGGCTAGTATGTCATGGTACTTCTGGTTTGTATCGATGGTTCGAATAGTTGGTGCAGGGTAGTACAACATTGAGGTCTTCACTGATTAATTTGTTAGTTTATCTATCAGGCTTTTACCCGCGATGTCCACGAGTAGCTTGTGGTGGTTTAGAAAATCGGCACCAATAATTGGCTTAGTTACTGCTGCGATGATAAATTTCCATCTGAACGGTCGCCGTAGGTTGAAATCTAGCTCAAGTGTTTTTTCTCCATATGTAGGTATTCTCGTATTGTTGGCGGCGTACAAGTTGAACGTTGTCGGTTTCAAATGTGTGCCTCTTCGTGGTATTACAGAAATGTTCGCTCCAGTGTCAATAAGGAATATTAACTTGCTCTTCTTGTCAGTTACGAATAGACGGTGTGACTGCTCCCAAACGCTCCGGTATCCGTCTCTGCCAACGCTGGTTTTAGTTTTCCGGTGTAGCTTTCTTCATAAACGAACAAGATTCAGCGCATTTCTGGGCATTGTGACCGAACTTCCGATGAAAGTAACAGTATGAATGTTCGGCGGGCGTCGCGCTTCGGTGTGAGTAGCGGCCGCGACTATGTGATCGGCTGTGCGACCGTCCCATGCGCCCGCGCTTCCAGTTACCGTGCGGCGAGCGTCCACGGCGGTTGTGTGTGACCAATTGCGAAATAGCCTCTGTTAGTCGATCAATCTTATCTTCGAGTTGTGTGATGCGATGTTTTTCAGTGGACGGAGAATAGTGGTGGTCGACTGCGAATGCTTCTGGCTGAGGTGGGGGTCGTGAATGACGGTTACTAACAGCTGATATCTCGCGTTGTGCATGCTGGTACATCATCTTGTCCGCCATCATTGCGACTTCGCTCATAGTAGATTTCTCGCTTAACGCAATGATGGAGCTTATGTACGCGGGTAGTTGGTTGAGCCACATTCCCCGTAATGTGTCTTCCGATAAGTGTTTGCCAGCCAGGTTTTGCATTCTTCTTAGAAGTTGTGATGGTTTTAAATCTCCAAGCTCCATACCGACGATAACCCTCTGCACGTTTTTCTGTTCGGAATCTTCGTATACTTCTAGTAATCGCGTCTTGATAGCTCGGTACTTGTGCGTTTCTGGTGGTCTCAATAGTATGTCGTAGATTTCGTCGACGTCTTGCCTCTCAAGGTGTCCCAGTACACACTCGTACATCGCTTGGTCGCCTTTCTTCTGCGATGCGATGATAGCTTCGAAGT
>JADPWL010003059.1:0-120001 GCA_019059595.1 Marasmia exigua
TTTAATATTTCTACTGATATTCCCCACAAATCTTCTGTTTTCTTTACGTTGATGTCTTTAAAAGTTTTAAGTATAGTTTCCGGGTTGATGTGATGGAAACTAAAAGAAGTCAGGCACTCGTCCACACTCGATTGAAGAAGACAATTAGCAAGCTGAGGACTAGAATTTAAGTTACTAGTGGTAATAAGAGGTATATTAGCAAAGAAAGATTCAAATGCCTTTGCTATTTCTACGTCCTCGTTGAGTTGTTTATTATTAATTTTCAAAGAGTACTTGAGGTCTTGAGTAGTATTTTTACAAGTCTCTTTATTAATCATATTCCAAGTGGCTTTGATTTTATTATTTGAATTTTTAATTTTATCTTTTAAATAATTAGTAGTAGTAATTTTAATTTTATTTCTGCTGCACATAGCCAATCTTCCCTTATTAGTTGATTTTAAGGTATCATCACAAGTAAGATCAATGGTGAAGGGTTCTTGGCTATTTGAAGCAGTTATTTGGCTGGGCACACTACCTACTAACTCTTCAAATAGGCATTGGGTTTGGGAAGCGGCAAAGTCCTGTTTTTCTGACTGGAGGTGGCTTATGGTGTGATGAGCCTCCTGTAGCTCGTGCTCTAGGACCGACACTCAGTGTGTAACTCAGCCATTTCTTTCTTTATCTTATTATAATTTTCAAATGCCTTCAATAGTTCCGCCTCATTATCATCTCTTTCCCTATCCAAGTGTTTATTTGACTTTCTGACAGCCTGCAATTGCTTCAAAGCCTGGTCGAGTTGTTTCGAAACTATTTCGAGTTTACTCTCTTCCTGGCGAGCACAAGCCATACTACGTGTGGTCATTCTGTTCATATCCACGTAATTATTAAGAAAATAAACAAATCAGATAGTTGCTTGAACACCTTAAGAGGTTAAGTCAATTCAAGACTAACCTCTTCGCGCGAGTGAGTAAGTCACTGTAATATGAGTACTTCGATCTATTTGTAATTACTAAATCGTAAATAAATAACAAAATACTAGTAATAAAGAGATAATAATGATTCACAAGATAATTTAGTACCTAACTTCAAATGTCAAAAACGCAAGGTCATCGACCATCGCCGGCTGCCGCATCACGCACAAAATCACTTTTAAATCACTGTGTTATGCACTAATTTAATTCTAAAAACACCTTATATTACTAATGTTATAATTTAGTGACGAAATCAGGACAATATATGGGTTTAAACTATGATTTATAAAATATTTTGTCGGAGCAATCGAAATCAGCTGTTAGCGGTGGTGTTGCCACAAGTGAAAAAAAAAAAAAAAAAAAAAAAAAGAAAATAAAGAAAAAAAAAGCAAAAAAAAAAAAGCAAAAGGAAGATCACTATGGTTATCATGTAAAGAGTCAGGGTATTCTAAGTCTCCGTGGCTGTTGGTCGGCTCATTGCACCTCGAGTCGGCCGATTCCGCTCAGCTATCGGACGCGTCCCCCGGTGGCGGATAGGGGAACGCCTCCCAGATATAGGAGGTACCGGCTTCGGCCGGCGCGGACCAAAAGCGGCACACCGTAACCTCCTCACTGAGAGGAGGCCGGGGGTCCACTCACTGAGAGTGGACTGCGAGGAAGAAAACCTCTATAAAAAATCACCCAGTACACCGTAACCTCCTCACTGAGAGGAGGCCGGGGGTCCGCTCACTGAGAGTGGACTGCGAGGAAGAAAACCTCTATAAAAAATCACCCCAAACCGGCGGGTCGGCGTGCCTGTCGGGGAGGGTTAACTCGTTAGCGCTGGGGGGTCCGAGAGGACCTCTCTGGCGTGGGAGCGGGCTTGCCTTAATTGGCCGGCCCGAGAGGAGACAACCTCGTTAAAAAACCGGAATGGACCGGCGTTGGGGCGCCCCGTTTGGGGCCTCGCGCGGCGTCGGTCGCCCTTTGGGTGGCTGGGACGTATCTCAGCCTGCTAGCGGCCATCCCGGGGGGAACACCCGCCTCCCCCGGTGTAAGTAGAGTAGCCGGGATACTCGGCTCTGTCCCGGTGGTCCATATAATACCGTTTTACTCGTGGGATTCGTTATGGATATATCTAAAAAACTCGCTTCAAACCCCCCCGTCTGATCTGGAAAATTCTAACAACTTGGCTTTTGACTCAATGGATTTCGATTGTGCTTCTGGCGAACCGGTCTCCGTCGAACTGGTGGTGGAGGCGGCGGCCCCGATGGTCGGCGCTGACACCAAGGACATTGGCAGTGGAAACACGGACGAGACTACTCCGTCTTCGGAGGGTCTCCAAAATGATTTGGTCTCGAGATGCACGCCTTGCAGTGTAATACTGCAGAAGGTTGCGCCCTCGGAGGGCCTAAAGCTGAAGCTGGCTTCCACCGCCAGCCCAGCTGACAAAACCCCGGGCGGGAGCAAATTCTTCCGCCCGGGCGAACTGGAAGTGTACGTGTCGGACTCGGACGCGGGCACCTTGAAGGGATCAGACTCGGAATTCCTGGTAAGTGACGCGAGCGCCGTGAGGCGCGAGCGTTATACCAAAACGAAGGCGGTAAAGAGGGCGGCGAAGTCGTCCAAGTCGGAGGATTCCGGCTCCGACTGCTCCAAGAAGTCGGCCCGGAAAAAGAAACACGCGGGGCCGGGAAGGCCAGCCACCACAGGCGAGTACATCGCCTTGGCGGCGTCGCGTCGCGAGGCAGCGGAGGCGCTCAAGGCGCAAATTAAGCTCGCTAACGAGCAGGATGTCCTCGACGAGGAGCGGAGGACACGGGAGAGCCGCGCCAAATACGGGTACGGCGTGGCCCCCGTCCTAGATTATGCCGACATGTCCTTGGCGGACCTGAAGCAGTCCGCCAACGAGGACGCGTCTCAGATACTGGGCGTCTCTGCAAAGTCCCAAAATATCAAAGGGACTATGCAGAAGACGCTCAAGGACCAAACCTGCTCGCTCCTCGCCATCATGGCCGAGATGGCCAAACGCTCGACCTCGCAGGAGACGGCCGCCCTCCAGGCGACCGTCAAGCGACTGTCCGAAGAGTTAGCGGCCGTGAGGAGCGAGCTGCAGGCCCTCCGTGGGGGAGGAGCCTCGCCGGCCACCGTCCCGTCTGGCGCGCCGCTAGCCGCACCCCGCGCTCCTGCGCGGAAGGCGGCTGCCTAGGTAGCGCCTAGAGACAAGGACGCAGATGCGGTCCTGGAAATGCGGGTGGCCTCCCTACTGGAGGAGAAGATCCTGGAGGAGCGGGCCCATCAGCGCAACTTCGTTCGCGCGTTATTTGAAGGGCTCGAAGGGAGGCTCCTCCCTGAGCCCAGGCTCCGTCCGCCGCTTGCGGCGGACAAAAAGAAGGTGGCCGCGACTCCTTCAGAAGCCGCAGCGCCGCAGCGTCTGCCACCCTTCCGTCCACGGAGCAGGTCGGCCTGACTGGAGGGAAGAAGGCGAAGAGAAATAAAAAGAAGAAGAAGGGCTCCGCTTCGTCGCCTTCAAACATTTCTCCCGCCGTCGCCGCCGCCAAGAAGATGGCTGCTCCCAAATCCTCGGCCGTCGTCATAACATTGACGGCCGAGGCGGTTCAGAAGGGTGTGACCTACTCGGCCGCCCTCATTAAGGCCCGCCAGGCCCTAGGGGACGCAAGGTCCCTGGGCCTAAAACTGCGGTGCAGGCACACCGCCACGGGAGCCCGGAAATTCGAGCTCCCCGGGGCCTCGAGCGGCCCGGCCGCGGACGCCTTTGCGGCCAAAGTCCGCGAGGCTTTGGCGGACGTGGCCCATGTAAGGCGGCCGGTCAGACGTGGCACACTCTTGGTGACGGAGATGGATGACTCCGTCACCAAGGAGGACGTGGTGCAAAGGGCGGCGGAGGTCGGAGGTTGCGGGCCGGCTGACATCTATGCCGGCGAGGTCCGCCGTGGCCGATGGGGCCTGGGGCAGGTCAGGCTCCACCTCCCCGTAACTGCGGCTAAGGCGGTCCTGAAGGCGGGCCGCCTCCTCGTCGGCTGGAGCTCGGCAGCCGTTAAGGCATTAGAGGATGAGCCCCTCCGTTGTTTTAAATGCCTGGGGCTCGGCCACACCGCGGCCCTCTGCCCCTCCGACGCCGTCCGCAGAGCTCTCTGTTACCGCTGCGGACATGAGGGGCACCAGGCGAAGGACTGCGGGGCCAAGAAGCCGCACTGCTCCGTCTGCGCCGCGTCAGGGCGGCCAGCGGAGCACACAATGAGGGGGAAGGGCTGTCGCCCTCCCCCGAAGAAACGGAACGGAAAGAAACGGAAACAGCCGCCGGCGGAGAAGCCGGCGGCTGCTGCCGCCCCTGGAGCTCCCCCGGCGGCGCAGGATGAGGAGGGTGCGATGTCGGAATAATGGCTCAGGTCCGACATTGCACCTTCCTACAGGTGAACGTCAACCACTGCCGCTCGGCCCAGGATCTGCTGTATCAGAGAATGGCCGAGTGGCAAGTTGACGTTGCGATTGTCGTGGAGCCATATTTTTATTTTATTTTTTTATTTTATTTTTTTATTTTATTTTTTTATTTTATTTTATTTTATTCGGAAGACCAACAGCTGTCTTAATACAGTAGAATTACAATGAATTTCTTAAAGCTAATTACAGGTCTTCACTGATAGAAATAAAGTAAGTACCTAATAGTTTTAACATGCGAAGATCACGGAAAGCAACAGATCAAGTTGGCCATGATACGTAAAAAATAAATTTAACAACACTATTACATACATACTGTTGCCGTTATTGGCGGCTTCCGCAGCCGCAGAACAAAACCAATACCTATGTAGGTAGGAACTATGCCTAATTTCCTCAACAAATGAAAACTATGTTAGGGTAAAGATCTATTGAGGAAATTTGTCAAATTTGTAGACATTAATGTTTGGGTGTCCGTACTTGTCCTGTTACATTTTCTCGAAAAATGAGTCACACAGCGTCTTTCTCGCCCTAGCCACACTAATAGTAAATATATCGATGTCCAAATGTTTTAAGCTATTAAAGGTTTTACTCGCTCGCAACATATACGAATCCCTACGATAGTTAGTAGACCATGATGGAATATGGAGAAGGGGGGAGGATCTGAAGGTTCTACTAGGTACGTAAAGTGATAATTTCGATAACAGCTCGGATGAATCTACTGCACCGGATGCGATTTTTATCAAGTAAAGTACGTCGGATATCTCACGACGCTTAGCCAAGGGAAGCAAGTGGTGTTTCTTACACAGGCCATAATAGTTACTGGAACTATATTGTTGTCTTAGACGGAAACATAGAAACTTCAGAAATTTTCTTTGGATGTTTTCAATACGATTAATGTAGGTCAAGTATCTGGGGTTCCAAATTTGTGAAGCATATTCTAGGTGACTGCGTACATAAGTGCAATATAGAATTTTTAGAGTTTTAATTTTTGTAAAATAAGATGATGAGCGTATTATAAATCCAAGAGCTTTCGAGGCCTTGGCTATAATATGATCAATGTGCGAGTCAAATAAGAGTTTAACATCGTGGAGTACCCCCAGATCACGAACACAGGTCAAATTTTGTAGACATTGTCCTTTGAGGGTGTAATTGAAGGTGATGCGTTTGTGTTTGCGACTAAAAGTGGAAACTGAACATTTGGCTGGATTTAGATCTAGACAATTAGTGCTACAGTATTTTTCTAGGCGATCGAGGTCCTTCTGTAATGACTCTGCATCTGCTGGTGAAGATATTGGTTTAAAAATCTTCATATCATCGGCGAAGCTCAGGAGGTGAGATGACGTAAAGCACTGATCAATGTCATTGACAAAGATTGTGAAAAGAAGAGGGCCGAGCAGTGATCCCTGGGGAACCCCACTAGGAATACCTACCCAGCCGGACATATAGTTGCTTACAACTACCGCTTGGGATCGGTTATTGATATAGGACGAGAACCACCGCAGTAAGTCACCCCTTATACCAACAGTCTGTAGCTTCCTTAGCAGTAGCGAGTGGTCAATCCGATCAAAGCATTTACTGTAATCAGTATATATAACGTCTACCTGTTGACCTCTGTCCATGGCCTCGGTCAGGTGATCATTCAGAATCGCAAGATTAGAGACTGTGGATCTTCCTTTAAGGAAACCGTGTTGAAATGGGTTAAGTGAGCTCTTTATGGCCGGGTATAATTGATTATAGACCAGTCGCTCGAGTACTTTAGATATTAGACATAATTTCGAAATTGGCCTATAATTAGTGATGTCAGTTCGAGACCCTTTTTTGTGGACCGGGGTTATAAAAGCAGCCTTCCAGATGTTAGGAATTGAGCCTTCGAGTAGTGACCTCTGAAAGAGGTTTGAAATCGGGACGGATATTGTATGAGCAGTTTCGATAAGAAAACGGGCTGGAATTTTATCTGGACCAGCGGACTTTGTGAGGTCAAGGTTGAGCAATAGCTTCCTAACTTCCTCCGTGCAGACATGGAAGGATGAAATGTCAGATACAGACGCACTAGACGTAGGCAAATGGGCGTGATGGACATGTTTGTTTGCGTTGTTAGAAGGGTTTAAGAAGGTTGAATGAAAATAGTCGGAAAACGCCCTACAGATATCATCACCCGTGTTGACGTGTACTTGGTCGTACTTCATACTGCTAGGTAATGACCCAGAATTTGACTTTGTCTTAAGGTATGACCAGAAGACTTTGGGATGATGTTGAATAGAGTTTTCGACACGAGATATAAAACTCTTAAAACAAGAACCCTCTAATAATTTAACTCGGTCTCTCAGTAGTTTGAAGGAGTCAAGGTCGGAGCGGTTGCCATAATTTTTATATTTTTTTAAATATTTACTTTTCTCACGAATCACTTTTATCAAGGCGGGAGAGTACCATTTAGGATAACGATTGGTTATGTTCTTTATTGATGGCACGTATTTATCTCTAAGTGATAGAATGTGATCATAGAAAAAAGTAGTCGCCTCTTCAATAGATCTATGGCCAAGTTCCGACTTCCAATCCATATTTCGAATATTATCATTAATAGAAGCGTAGTCCCCTTTATGAAACAGAAATTTTGTCAGCGGAGCAGCTTTTAAGCCGGCGACAGGAGTGAGGTCAACATCAACAACGAGCGCTTTATGGTGAGGGTCTATGGGTATCAGTGGGTCGTGACATTCTCGTACGCTAACAACATGGTTAGAGAGAACCAAGTCTAGAATGCGACCGTGTGCATTGTTTATACCATTGTATTGTAATAGGTTGTGTGTATTGAAATCATCTATAAGGAGACGCTCATCATTACTCAAAATGTTAGTTGGACACAGGTGCGGCTCACCGCAGGGAATCCACTTGATACCGCTCAAATTAAAATCGCCAAGGATCATAAAAGTATCGCCCGGGTTGCTAGTAACAACGTCTGAAAGTTTAGCTAGGTAATTAGATAATTGTTGAGAGAAACTATTGCCCAGATTCTGCTTACACAGGTAGATTACGCATAAGTTGACTTTGATTGATGACGCGTGAGCGGTTTGCCTAAGACATAGGGTCAACCAAAGATCCTCAGCACTAGACTGAAAAGACGGTCTAACCTGAGCCGAGATTTCGGCGCGAGTAGCCACCAGTACGCCACCGCCACGAGTCTGGCCCGTGGCAGAGTAGTCGCGATCCCGGCGCCAGACAACGTACCGGTCATCGAAGAGCTCACCATCCCGTATTCCGTCTAAGAGCCAAGTTTCTGTGATTACTAATATATCAAAGTCATTAAGTCTTAAGTTACGTTGAAAGTCACCAGTCTTCGATCGCAACCCCCTTACGTTTTGGTAGTAAATAGCAAGTTTGCCTAAATCAATTACCATTGTAACGGATATAGATAGCTACAGAATAGATTCACAGTAAGCATAAAGAAACAGCACAATATGAGTAAGTAATAAAGTGCGTAATTCATAAACGTTATGAATGCAGCACAACATAGGTAACCATATCCATTCCAAGATAAAGCAGGAGGGCACAAGTAGCATGATTCATAACTATGCGCGCGAGCGAGGGGGATAGATATATGTTTATGCGGCCGCTTAGCAGCAATGAACAGTACAGATGGACAGCGATAATAAGGAATACAAAAGGTGTGCGAGCATGGACAAAGACGAGGCGGCCAGTTCGGGCAGCGGACAGTGGTACTAAACCTGTTGCGAGTTATAGGTACAGAGCGTTGAATTATCATTAGATAAGCACATACAAAGAATAAGGAGAATAAAACTAGTAAAGTTCTAGAGAGTAGGAAGTACTTTAAAGAAGTTTGTTTAAATCACTTTCGCATAGTATAACGTGCACTTTCGAGGTATCGTTTTTTCGGGCATGTATCTTGCCAAACTTTACCCAGACAAAGCTATAACCCATCTTCTCTTTGAGCATAGATTTAGTTTTCGTCAGTAGCTGTTTGGAGTCTGCTGTGAGGTGGTCATTGATGAACACCCTTCCTTCTGCATCCTTGAAGCCAAGTCTGCCGGTCGTCAGGTTCTTAGCGGCGCGCGCTGCTGCCACGAACTCCTCCTTGACGTAGCGGTTGGTGAAGCTCACAATAATAGATTTGTTTTTGCTATTATGGGTAGGTACTCTGGCTATATAGTTAATGAAAGTTTTCGGGAATGAGTAGTCAACCAGCTTACCCAATGAGTCAACAATTGAGAAGAGGTTTTCGTTTTTATTAATTGGAATACCCTTTATCTCAACATTGTTAAGGCGGGACCACTGTTCCTTGGCTGTTAAGTCGTTTGTTAACTGCGTAATTAGATCTTGGTTAGATAAGGTTCTGTGTTCAATACGCTCGATATCCGGAAGTTTCTTTTCCACCGTACTCAGTCTTTCTGCAAAACCGTCCATCACGGCGCTATTATATTCGCAGGCAGCTCGCAACTCAGACATTTCCTGCTTCATTGTCTTCAAGTCATCACTTACAGTGCCTACTCGCCGCTTGACTTCTTTGATTTCGTCCAGAATATTTTGCAGTGTTGGAGCGTCGTCGCTTTTGGCAGGTTTGCCTGACTTACAGGACGAGCACTTTCAAGCCGCTCTTCTTTCTGCTCCGAGCTTACGGAAGCTAGGCTCATTAACCCCGGCGCAACGAAAGTCAAACATTTTTCTGCACACACTGCAATGGGCACCATCGTTGAACTCAGCCTCGCAGCTTGAACACGTATGCATGATTGTGGGAATAGACGCGAAAAAAAGTTTGAAAACCAGTGGAAACTGCGGTCAACTCGATCGGCGTGTTGCTTCGCTGTGGGTTCGCGCGCGACTGTTTGGTCCACGACAATATATGGTCCACGACAATTGGTGTGGCGACGGAGATGGCGTGGCGGCAGTCTTTAGGCGGCCTTCATCCGCCCTTTCCCCCCTCTCATTCATTGAGAGGGGGTCTGGTTTCGTGGTCGCTGGTTGGGAGGACCTGGCCATTGTGGCCAGCTACTTCTCCCCCAACCGGCCATTTAGCGAGTTTGAGGCGCACCTCAACGTGCTGGGCGCGGTTTTGGGCCGTTTGGCACCACGCCCTGTAGTTGTTGCCGGGGACCTCAACGCGAAGTCCATCGCGTGGGGGAACCCGGCAACGGACCAGCGGGGTCGTGCCCTTGAGGCATGGGCAATCGCCTGCGACCTCTTCCTTCTAAATAGGGGCACGACCCACACGTGCGTGCGGCGCAACGGTGGCTCGGTGGTGGACGTCACGTTCGCCACCCCGAGCATAGCCGCGCGCACAACTGGCTCGCACGTTGAGGAGGTGGAGTCGCTCTCCGACCACCGATATATTCGGTTCGGTGTCGGAGGCGCCTCGTCGGACTCGGCCAACCGGCCTTTGCCTTTCCCGCGTTGGGCACTGTCAAAGCTCAACCGGGAAAAGGCTAAGGAGGCGGCTTTCGTCCAGGATTGGTTTTTCCCAGTCCTGGACGATGTGGACGTCGATCAGACGGCGTCCGCGCTACGCAGCTCGCTGACCGAGGTGTGCAACGCAAGCATGCCTCGGTCACGCCGGCCGGGCCCGAAGCACGCCGTGTACTGGTGGTCGGCGGAGTTGGAGGAGTTGTCGGCCACCTGCCGCAGTACACGGCGGGCTTTTCAGAGGGCGAAGCGGCGTCGTCAAAGAGACCCTGCCGAAGAGGACCGCCTGTATCAGGCCTTTAGCGTGGCAAGGCGGTCCCTCAAAGGAGCCATCGGCAGGGCCAAAGACGCCGCGCGGGCGGAGATGCTGGAGGAGCTGGACCGTGACCCGTGGGGGAGGCCTTATAAGGCGGCGCGCAGCAAATTGCGCCCCATAGGCCCCCCGGTCACAGAGATCCTCCAGCCGGAGCTACTGGAGAGGGTGGTGCGGACGCTGTTTCCAGTCCGCACCGAGCATCGCCCTCCCAGTATGCGCCCGCCTGCCGGGGCGGTCTCCGTGGATGATGTGGCTCCGCCCATCATCACGGAGGAGTTTGGCGCGGCGGAGATCCGCCTACGCGCTAAGAAGACCACCCCTGGCCCGGACGGCGTTCCGGCGCGAGTGCTGGCTCTCTCTCTGAGTGAGATCGAGGGACGCGTCAGGAACCTCTTTGACCGCTGTTTCACGGTCGGGAGGTTCCCAAAGTTGTGGAAGGAGGGCCTGCTCGTCCTACTTCAAAAGGAAGGTAGGCCGGCGGACTCCCCGTCGGCCTACAGGCCCATCGTGCTGTTGGATGAGGTGGGAAAGCTATTCGAAAAAATCATAGCTTTCCGCCTCGTCGCACATTTGGAAAATGATGGGCCAAACCTCTCGGAGTCGCAGTACGGTTTCAGGGCGGGTCGGTCGACCATCGACGCCCTGAAAACACTCCGAGAGGAAACGGAGGAGGCTGCGGGGGAGAGGAAGGGTGTTGTCGCGGTGTCTCTTGACATAAAAAACGCGTTCAACACCCTCCCCCACGCGACGATACTGGCGGCACTCCGCTATTTTAGGGTGCCCCAGTATCTCGCGATTTTGATAGAGGACTACCTAAAAGACAGGGTAGTCCTCTACGCCGACAGGTCGGGCCAGGTACAGAGCCGCACCGTAGAGATGGGGGTTCCACAGGGGTCGGTCCTCGGACCGCTCCTGTGGAACCTAGGGTATGACTGGGTCCTGCGCGCCAGTCTTTCCCGGGGCAAGAGTGTCATTTGCTATGCAGATGACACTCTCGTCACCGCCCGGGGGACACATTCGACCGCGCGGCGCAAAGCGCGTCGAATACAGCGGACCTGGTCATACAGAGGGTGCGGCGGCTCGGCCTGGAGGTGGCCGTCGAGAAAACTGAGGTGATTTACTTTCCTCAGTCTTCCGGCGAGCGTTTCCCCTCCGGCAGACACATTACTGTCGGGGGGGGGCCAGGTTGCAGTGAAGGCCGAGATGCGCTATCTCGGCCTCACCCTGAATCCGCGGTGGCATTTTGGCCTGCATTTTAGCAGGATGTCACCGCGGCTCCTCAAGGCAGCAGACACGCTTACGTGGCTGCTGCCCAACCTGGGTGGACCAGGCTCCAGGTGCCGGCGACTTTACGCCGGTATCCTGCGACCGATGGCGCTCTACGGGGCGCCAGTCTGGTCCGACTCCCTAGCAAGGGGGGAAAACCTTCCCTTCTTGCGGGGGCCTCAGCGGGTAATAGCGCAGCGGGTCGCTCGAGCTTACCGTACGGTAAGTTTCGACGTGGCCTGCTTACTCGCCGAGACGCCCCCATGGGAGTCAGACGCCGTGGTGGTGTCCGCCGTGTACGACTACACGGTGGCACAAAGGGCAAATGGGGTGTCCATTTGCCCCGCCGAGTTAATTCGATGTACTGTTTGCCCATTTTGTTCGGATGGAGTTGTCTACAGTATCCGTTAGCGACACGCCGGCTTACATAAGACAATAATGGAGCTTTTTTACCGTCTTCTTGGGTGACAAAATCATTATCATCCTCGCTGTCACTTCCAAATAACTGCTTGGCGGTGATTTTACTGGAACTAGCGCAGGCAGACGAAGCCGATGAGGATTTAGTTTTCTTTCGCAAGCTGTCATCGGTGCTGGACTTGCATTTGGATTTACGTTTTTCCACTTTCGGTTTTTCGATTACTGCTGTTTCATCTTCAGAGGGGAAAAGTTCGTCAGCGTGCTTAGACCTTAAAACAAAATAATAAATTTGTATGCATGTATATTTTTTTAATAATTTGTTGAATAAAGTTTTCTTAAAAGTTGTTTAAATCACAAAACTTTTGTTGTTTCACAATAGTTAAGCAAACAATTGATTAATTATTTATTAAATAAGTTTTAAAAAGATGTTGTGTGGAAAGAAAAAACATTAATTTGACATAATAACTTTTAAATGTTAATCACTTTAGTAACAATTAAAATAAAGAATTTAATGTTGATCATTCGATTAATGGATTGATAAATGAGCTTTCTAAAAGAGAACATTTTTCTGTTGAACTATTAAATTTACATTATTAGACAATGTTTTCAAGTAGAAAGTTTTTTAAAATAAGTTAACTTGAAAAACTTTCTACTTCAAAAAGTGGTCTTATTCAAATTACTTTTGTTTTTTAACGATAGTTTATTAGAATTTAAGTATTAGAAATGATAAAAGTGGAAAGTAAGTTTTTAAAAAAGTACTATCTATTGAATAGAAGTTTTACTTACATGATGATGATGATTCAGTAGAAAAAAAAAACCAACTACAGCACTGTGACGGAACTCAAAAATTAATGAAGGAGTAACCTTCCATTTCTTCTTTTGTAATAAACATTATTTATCCATGTGTGCAGCAGTATCCATGTAACTTTACTAGTGTTAAATAGAATTTCAGCAGTTTTCCATAAAAGTAATTCAGTGATACAAAGCTGAACTAGTTGCATAACCCGGGTTTGCTTACTGTTTAAAATACTTATTCGATGAGCAAGATTGGTGTAATAAAAAATATGATTTGAATAAAAACTTTTTTTACTATTAGGGGTTACAAGGGCACTTTAACAAAGATTACATATACACCATTTACAATATAGGAACAGTGTTAATAATTCTGTAAATGGGTTACAAACAAACGAACTTTCAGGCATTTTATATATGTAAGTATGTAAAATAATGAATTTCGTATTGATTTTATGATGATCGATGGACGTGGGATAGGATACCTGCCTTCTTTTATTTATTTATTTATTTAAAATTGGTACACAAACAGATTACTGAGAATTATACAGCCACAAATATTAACATTTCATTTTAACAAACAGCAATCCAAAATTAGCGTACACAACATGCTTAAAATTAAAGCTACACTTAAAAAAAAACAAAAAAATCTAAATCTAAATTACATTTAAAATATTTAAGTAACTATTTATAAAGTAGGGTCGAGGGTTGTTCTTTTCTGAATAATTCTGTAATGGATGTCTTATATCGGCGAAAACTGCCATTGAAAATGTCAATATCTTTACCACTGCGAAATATTTGGTTATACGATCGACACATCCTTACAACAGGGTTGAAAAAGGAGGTGTTGTTTCTATACACCTGAAGTGCAAATATGTTCGGGTTGCGAGATCTGTATCTGGTATTAATGTTGAGTGAAGACAGTAGGTCAGGGGCGTCCATACTTGAGTGCACTATTTTATGGAGACAGAGTAAGTCATATCTACTACGCCGAGCATGCAACGGAGTAATGTTGAACTTGATAAGTCTTTCATTGTAAGTATGAAGCAGTCGGCCCATGTTGTATCTATAGGATGCATATCGCAAACACCGTTTCTGCACCCTTTCGATGGCATCGATGTGGACATTATAATATGGGGACCAAACCGGAGAGCAATACTCCAAGACACTTCTAACCAAGCTAAGAAATAGGCACAGCAAACTTTGTGGTCTTTTAAAAGCTTTGGTTGTTCTTATTATGAATCCTAGAAGCTTGCTACTCCTTTTAATGATGTGTTCATAATGATGGCGAAATGTTAATCCCTCATCGAAATAGACACCCAGATCTCTTACAACCTCACTTCTGGCTAGTACTTGGTCCTGAATGCGATACTGGTAAATAACTCTATTTTTCCTTTTGGTGAAAGAAATAACACAGCTTTTGCTGACATTGAGGCTCATTTTGTTTGAAGCACACCAATTAGTCACTGTATCCAGATCATTTTGGAGCGCCACGCAATTAGCATCATCCGTGACATCGGTATATATTTTTAAATCATCTGCATAAAGAAGAGAAGAGCAGGAAAGTCGACAAATCAGATCATTGATAAAGATCACAAATAGTAGAGGCCCTAAATGCGATCCTTGAGGAACTCCAGAGGACACAGATATAGGACTGGATGAGAAACCCTTTACAGTTACTAATTGAGTTCTGTTACTTAAATAGGATATCACCCATCTCAGCAGACACCCATGTATACCATAGTAGGAGAGTTTGCGACATAGCAGTGAGTGGTCCACTTTATCAAAAGCCTTGCTAAAGTCCAAATACAAGGCATCTGCTTGCCCTCCAGAGGCAAATACCTGGCAGAGAGAGTTTTTGAACTCCAGGAGGTTGCTCAGAGTTGACCTTTTTCTAACAAATCCGTGTTGTCTGTTAGATATATGTATGCTCAAGTGATCGTAGAGTGGCCCATAAACCAACGACTCAAAGAGCTTTGCAAAGCATGAAAGGATACTTATTGGCCGATAGTTTGCGCAGGAACTTTTGTTCCCCGATTTATGGATGGGAATTATACTGGCCACTTTCCAACGTGATGGAAATACTCCCGTTGCAATCGACTTGTTAAATAATAGGTATAATGGTAATTTAAGTTCATTGCAGCAATTTTTAATAAATTTTGGAGGGATACAGTCGGGCCCAGGACCTTTACGTATGTCTAAGGCTTTTATTTTGGTGGCAATCTCTTCTTGTGTAAAGTTGAAGTGATGGAGAGCAAAATTTAGAGCTTCAGGAAGATCCAGAGATTCAGGCAAAGCCGTTACAGAAGGAACAGCATAAACTGAACCAAAGAATTCAGAAAATAATTCGCAAATCCCTTGACCATCGGAGGACTGTCTACCATTAAAAAACATTGTGTTTGGAATTGTAGATCTACCCTTTTTACCATTGACATACCTCCAGAATGCTTTAGGGTCGCTTCCTAAACTATCCTCGACAGAGGAGAGGAAAACGTTGTGGCATTCCTTTATCAATTTTTTGCATCTCGAACGAAGAAGTGCGAAAGTGTCATAGTCACGTGGGTTGCAGTACTTTTTGAAGCGACAATGGTATTTCGATTTATCCTTAATACATCGTATCAGAGCTTGACTGTACCATGTAGGATATTTAGTTGAGACCCTCTTAGTTAAAGGTGTATGTATGGATATAAGCTCATCTAGTTTTGAATAAAACACGTCGATACATTGATCAGTATCGTTTGACGATAGTAATCTCTCCCAATCAACATTGATTAAATCTAACTTTAGGTTTGTGAAGTTGCATTTATTAAAGTTATAGCGTCTTTGGTCATTAGGTTTAATAGGCTTATCTTTTAACAAGTTTGGAATTTCAACACTATACGCAACATGATGACAATCGACTTGGCATACAGGATCGGTCTCAAAAACAGAAATAGAACCTGCTAAGGGAGTAGCAAAGACAAGGTCAAGATAGCGATTATTTCTATTCGGTACAGTGTTGAATTGGGTAAAACTACAGGCGTTTATAGTTTCGAATAGCAAGTTAGCCCTACGGTCCAGGGGATTTGAAGGTACTAGATAATTTTGCTCACTGTGCTTTATCCAAGAGATATTGGGAGTATTAAAATCTCCAATTAACACAAATATGTCCTCTAAGTTAGAATTAAGTATGACATTCTGACAATTATGGTGAAAATTGGCAACGTTCTCCAATGGTAGGTCCGGGGGCAAGTAGCATAGACATATATGAGTAGAAGGTTCATTAAATTTATGGGGTAAAATAGAAAGCCAAATCTCCTCGACCCCACCTTCCCAACAAGTTCGCCTTGTAACACTTAAAAGGCTCTTGATGGCTACAAGCACACCACCTCCGCCAAGTTTTGAAGAGTTTGAGCTATCACGGTCTCTTCTAAATACACTATACCGGCTATCAACAACTTCACTATCGAAGACACTACTATCGAAATTAGTTTCGACTAAACAAATAATATCATAGTTGTTAATAGACACGTTTAAATATATTTCATTAATCTTTGATCTAGCTCTTCCTACATTTTGATAAAATAAACTATACATAATTGTTCGGCAAATAACCTAAATATCTAAATTAAAATATAAATGAGAAGAGTAGGACCGTTAAACACTACTGTATTCCATGCAGTTTACTGAGAGACTCCGTGTTTCTTATTAGGATGGCGCCCGAAAAGTCGTCCTTACGCACGTATATTTGACCAAATTTGATCCATACATACTTGTAATTGTGATCCTTGGCTGCCCTTCTTGCTGCTGCGTGCAGTGATTTTAATTCAGGAGACAAGTGCTCGTTGACATAAATCTTAATTGTCTCCCCTGTAATGTCTAAGTCTGTAGATACCAAGCCGCGACCGGAGTGCGTTCTGTTATATCGGTGTGTAGCCGATAAAACTAAGTCCCTTACGCGTGGTGACGTGAATGAAACTATAATATTACGCGGCCTGTTGGAAGTAGCATTTTGTTTCGCCACCCTGCGGCAGGCGGTGATTTGGTCGTCGTGCACTGATGCTTTTACCACCTCGCATAGCTTTTTGAAAAGCGCCATCACATTCTCATTTTTACGCTCGGGCACTGCTTGCAGCTCAATGTTACAACTTCTTGAGATCTTTTCCATCGCAGCCAGGCGAGTGTTAAGACGATTGACCTCAGCTTGGAGTTTGGTGTTCTCGTCTTCTAAGGATTTTATATTAGAGACAGTTTTATTTATTGCAGATTGAATTGACTTTTGTTCCGTGCAGATAAAGTCAGTTGTAGCACTGAACTCATCTTTAATAGCCTCTATTGCCGACCCGATTTCATTTTTTACCATCTCTTTTACATCATCTCTGAGCGCCTTCCGAAAACTTTCCATAAAAACAGAAAGAGATGAGCTGAGCTTCTCATCTAGAAGAGAACTAATCTTTTCCAGTGTGATCTCTTCTTTCGTACCGTGTGCTGTACTGTTATTTTCCGAGACTCTAGTAGGGGAGGCTGTGCAGGGATCGATGATGTCACAGGACATGTTCATATTGTCATACGCAGGTTCCGTTGATGTTTTTTGGCGTACTGGAGTGTTGTCATTTGAACGCGCACGGCGGGTAATACTGCTACAAGCTGGACATACCCATGTTGCCTTGTAGTCTTTGTTGAGCGTTATAAATTGTTTCTTGTCTATATTGAGGCACTGAATATGAAATTTACTAATACATAGACAACATTTCATAAACTCTTTGGAGTCCAAGTTCTTCTTGCACGCACTGCAGTTCATATTTACCAAGTATACAATAGGTAACGCCTTCGTATTTTTATTAGCAATTTCGCCGTCGCTGGAGACCGATTGAGTGAGTCACGGATAAGGCGTGACAGCGATTACCGGGTACCTCTGACGTCACTCCCCGCGAAGCAACTGGTGACAAAATTTGACCGCAATGCGCCCGGCACCTTTGGTCCAGTGGTACGGGCTCGAGCACTTACGCGACAGGTCCGTGGTTCAAACCTCAGGTGCGCGCGCTGACCGCTGCGGAGACTCCGTTAATGCCTTCAAGTCAGGGCGAAGCCCGAGGTCTCGTAGTCACAACAAATTCCAAAAATTAATTTAATAAACACAGCTCTCGACACGTCCGTTCACAATCGTAGCTAGTTGAAGAAAAAATACACTTCTGCGCCAGAGGTCTTGGGTTTGATTCTCAAAACAAGAAAAATATTTATTTTGAATATTATTATGTACGGACAGCCACTCTTCAATGTATACAAATCTGCCAAATTTCCTCAATCGATTTTTACCTTATTGCTGACCACGTCGGGTTTACTATTTTGAAATTGAGGAAATTACATGAATTCATTGAGGAAATTGTACAGATTGCGGTAAGCTGATTTGTGGCTGTCTGTACCTATAGTATAATTAATAAAAGTCACATAATAAAGACACTATTTTTTCATAGAAACAGACGAGCATTGAAGGCTTTGTGCACCGTTAAGATCTGATGATGGTTATCCAAGGAAAAAATAATGGAGAGGGTCTAAATCGCTAAATACACTTAACTGATCTAAACAGCATTCGATGCTGTTCTAGTCGGGTTTTGAAACAAATCAAAATAACTCTCATAATGCTGTTTCAATCGGCTGGATGTATCCTGGTTCTCATTATAAGGTTTTCCCTTGCACCTACTATTAAAAAAGGACCAACCAAGGTATCACAAACACCCCGATCCCTCACAAATATCTGTTTCATCAACAAACATTTGTGTTGGACGGGAATCGAACCCGTGACTCTTGCGTCTTCAGCGATGCTCAAACCACAGCGCCATACAGATGGACATAGATATTGCTACTTACAACCAGAGCATTTGATTTGTCAAATAATAAAAATTTCAAAGATGTTGTCAATTTATATTAAAATATTCAGTATCATGGAATATGTTTACATTGATGATGTAAATATTTGTTTTAAAATTATAAACTCTTTAAACGTGCAGATAGGCACAACGGAATGTGTTCTACGCCCTTATTTGGAGGATGTAACAATACGCAAAAGCGCAGTGCCCCCCCTCGCCGCAAACGCCTTTGACTCCTATCCCACCTTCTAAACAACGTGACGTTGAGATCATAGTATTGATTATTATTTTGTGAACGTAATAGTTTCTTACAGATATACTGAAATACGTAATTTAAAGAATAAAAATACTATCAAGTTAACATACCTGCCTACCTCTGTATGGTATTAGGTTTATTACTTAATGTTTGACTGAATAATTATATTTTTATAATGATCAATAATGGCTTAAGTTACTGTAATTGCAATGTGACTTGTATTATTTGAATAGACTATTAAAGTTATCGTATGATTAAACACAATTTTTGAAAACTGACAAACAGTATTTGAATAGGTTGAATAGAGATATTATTTGAATAGACCAATTACAGTTATCGAATTATTGAGATTTCTAAAAATAGTAGACATTCGAATAGATGAAACACAAGTTTTTGAAAACTGACAAACAGTATTTGAATAGATTGAATCGATGAAACATAAGTTTTTGAAAACTGACAAGCAGTATTTGAATAGATTGAATAGAGATAATTGGGCGATACTGGATCTCTTCTGATCCAGAGAGCCCAATTAATAGCTACTCTGTTTTTTTCGGATCTGGTTTCAATCCATCGGAACTTACAATATGCCCTAAATATAGTAGTTCTCGCTTTAAAAATGGACACTTATTCGGATTTAATTTTAAATTTACTTCGCGTAGTCTATAAAAAATATCGATAAGATTTTTATTATGGCTTTCTAAATTTTTTCCAAAACATACTAAATCGTCCACATAAATCAGACATTTGTCGCCCAGATAATGCAACCGTCATCGCCCTTAAAAATGCACTTGGGCTCGTTTTGAGACCCATGGGCTGGACCCATGGGCATGGGCGCTTTATTTGATATTGCTTATCAAACGTGAATGCCGTACATTTCCTACTGCCTTTTTCCAAATTAAATTGATAATATCCAGTCTGAAGGTCAAGATGACTAAAATAAATAGCACCCGAAAGAAAGTCTATAATATCTACTATATTCGGCAAAGGAAAACGATCAACCTTTACATTTTCGTTTAATTTTCGATAATCGATTACGAGTCTAAACTTTTTCTCTCCTGGCTCTAGAAACCAAAAGGATGGGGCTGGACTACTCGCTCATGGTCTCTTCAATTATGTCATCATCAAGCATTTTTAGTATTTGCTTTTTTAATTTCTCCCTTCTGAGATTTCGGTAGTCGGTTCGGTTTTACAGATGGGAGTGCCCCAGGGCTCGATATTGGGGCCCTTACTGTTTATTATAAATGTAAATGACCTACCTTACTTTACTAAAAACTTGTGTGACATAGTATTATTTGCCGATGATACTTCTTTAATTTTTAAAACTAATAGACATAAAGATAACTTTGACGATGTAAATAATGCTCTCACTCAAGTGCTACATTGGTTTACTGTAAATAATTTACTTCTCAATGCTAAAAAAACTAAATATGTCAAATTTACATTGCCCAACGTAAGACAGGTCAGCACTAGGATTAATATGAATAGTCAAAATGTTGAAGTAATTAATTCTACAGTATTTCTAGGCATCACGTTAGACTCAAAATTACAGTAGGGTTCTCATATTGCAACCCTGGCAGGGAGACTTAGTTCGGCTGCATATGCAGTCAAAAAAATAAGACATCTGACCGATATTGAAGCAGCCAGACTTGTGTATTTCAGTTATTTCCATAGCGTTATGTCTTATGGTCTGCTGTTATGGGGCTCTGCGGCTGATATTCAAGCTATTTTTGTGCTACAGAAACGAGCTGTCAGGGTCATATACGGACTTAGGCCACGAGACTCGCTTAGAAACTTGTTCAAAGAAATTAACATTTTAACATTAGCATCACAGTACATCTTTGACTGTATTATGTATGTTTATAAAAATTTAGAAAACTTCCCTCGAAAATCCGACAACCATAACCTAAATACTAGAAATAAACACAAGCTTGCTGTTCCACATCTCAGACTTCATAAGATTGGTAATTCATTCGTAGGAATGAGTATTAAAATATTTAATAAGTTACCACAAAAGCTTGTTGATTTACCAATGCCTAAATTTAAAACACATGTTAAAAATTATTTAATGGCAAAAGCCTATTATACAGTTAATGATTACTTAAAGGACAAGAATTTGTGGAAATGATAAACTGTTCGCCTACACCCATGATACTGTACTTAAAAAATTTTGGTGATTAAAAAGAGAGAGAGAACTGGCGAGTTTCTTGCCGGATCTTCTCGTCAGAATCAACTTTCCGATTCCGGTGGTAGAATCACATTATATTTATTAATATCTTAGTATATTTTTTGTATCGACATATATGTTTTTTTTTTTTAAATTCAAAATTATTTATTCAATAACACACATGTCATACAGATAATTGTGGTTGGAGCTTCCTTTTAAGCAACATATTTGCTTGTATTAGGGAACTCCGCTCTTCTTTAAATTATTACATATGTTATGTTTAAACTTTCCTTAATTTGAACAATATAACATTTATTTTTATTTTACTTTATTATAATTGAATTTTCATTCTATTAAACAAATTGTGTGTGTGTGTGTGTGTGTTTGTGTGTGTATGTGTTTGTGTGTGTGTGTGTGAGAGAGAGAGAGAGTAAACAAAGTAGAGAGTTATTTAAATTAAATTTACGCGTGATAATATTTATGTAAAAGTTATTAGTTTTTATTCTTTTATTTTAAAGTTGCCGTATAATGCATTCGAGATCGTTGTAATCTATTGTTTTTAACCAGTCTATCAAAGATTTTTTAGCTTCAATATATGATAGGGGGTAAATGTTTATTTGTTGATTAATTTTGTTATAAAGATAGGCCGACTGATACTCAAATTGCCGCTTAGCAAATGTTGACTTGACAAGAGGCTGTGTTGCTACGGTGTATTTTCTTCTCTTAGAGGTTATATTTGGGTTGTAGCCGATAGATTTATGTTTATTTAGCACTATTTGCATTAAATACAACTTCCTTACTGACAAAATCCCACTCTCTGCATATAAAGCATCCGTCGGGTATCGGTATGGCCTAAAAAACATTACCTTTACCAGAGCTCTCTGGGCCCTTTCTAAATCTAAAAATCGTGTCTTAGTCGCACTACCCCACACCGGCACACAATACGAAATAATAGATTGAGCTAAGGAATCATAGGTTTGCAGCAAAAGGCGTTCTGAGGGTACGTGACGCAAAGTCTTGAATGTCCACACTAGCTTCCTTATCCTGCCCATGAGTAATTCCGTGTGGTTATGCCAAGATAATCGTTGGTCCAGGATTATGCCCAAGTACTTTATATGTGTCACTTTTTTGAATTTTTGGCACAAGCAGTCTGAATGGGGAGAACTTTTGCATGTATGCAATATTATTTTGAAATCTTTTGCAGGTTGACTATTGTTATATTTCGAGAAGCAGATGTACTTGCTCTTTTGCACATTGAGTGTTAGGAGGTTTATTTTAAGCCAGGAGACTATCTTAGCGAGCCCCTTTTCAGCGTATATCTTTAATTGCTCCCAGTTGTCAGCAGTAAAAACAATAGCTGTATCATCAGCATATGTGACTAATTGGCCACCCTATATTTCCATATTACAGAGGTTGTTTATATATATTACGAACAGAGTAGGACCCAACACGCTGCCCTGAGGAACTCCGTAGGTGACAGTAGATTCCGAGCTAATGGTTGTGTTAACTTTAACGCGAGTCTTTCGGTCGCTAAAATAGTCCCTAAAAAGCTGAAGTGGCAATCCCCTGATGCCCACATCATAAAGATCATTCAAAAGAACCGACACAGACACCGTATCAAATGCCTTCTTCAAATCTAGGAAGATGGCTAGGCACTTTTTCCCTGAGTCAACTCTGTCTACAATGTGAGAAGTTAAAGCAAGAACTGCATCTTCTGTGCTTAAATTCCGCCGGAATCCAAATTGTGAAGCTGAAAGTAGGTTAAATTTTGTCAAGAAGTTTACCAGTCTAGTATTAATTAGCTTTTCCAAAATTTTTGCTATGACAGACAATACCGAAATTGGCCTATAGTCCGATGGATCGGCCCTGCTCCCACCCTTATGAACGGGTGTAATTATAGCTTGCTTTAGATCAGTAGGAAAAATACCCTGCTCAAAGCATAAATTTGCAAGATGAACCATTACAGGGACCACCTCCTTGTGTGCATGCTTTATGAAATCCGTCGGTAAATTGTCCCACCCAGGAGCACTGTTCGATTTCATAGACATAAGTACAGAATAAACCTCATCGGGATCAGTGTTATACATTGCAAAAGAGTTTGGCTGTAGGCCTGTAGAAGACGTTGTTAAACAGGAGTGATATTCTGAAGGATTTGAAGTAATATCCTCAGCCAATTTCTTACCTACAGTTGCAAAGTACGTATTGACAATATCTACAGACTCTTGGGGAGATGATGCTATTTGGAGGAGTTCAAGATTTCGCGACTTTGGTGGTTTTCGTTGAGTGATACTGTTTATGGTTTGCCATAGTTTTCTCGGATTCTTGATAGCTTTGTTTAACTGTGCCCTATCATAATTTCGTTTAAGCTTTTTGATCAAATTATTGCAAACGTTTCGGTAACGTTTAAATGTAATTTTTAATATTTGATTATGTGGGTCTTGTCGTACCTTCCTCTGCATATCGTTTCTGTTCTTTATACATCGCAGGACACCAAGGGTCATCCACGGCTTAATAGTCCGACTACCCCCTGGGATCAAAGTTCTAATAGTACTCGTCATAAGACAATGCTGTAGAGTTTTTATAAGAATATCAGCAACCGTGTTAGGATTGTCGAGTCACAACAATTCTGACAAATTATCCGTTTTAAGACAGTTCAATGCCAATTCATAATCAATTTTAATTTTAGTTTTATCTCCCGTATTAATTGAGTCATTTTTAAAATGATTACTAAGTTTTAGCAAGACCATAAAATGATCGGTAATCGCTGTATCCAATACAGCGATAGTTGCTGATTTTTTGGCGTCTCCTATTCTTATGATAAAGTGGTCAAGACAGCCATCCCCTCTAGTCGGCAATATATGGCCCGGAAGCATTCCATGCGTTGCTAACATGTTTAGATAACTGAGTCTATTGCAGCGGTCTTGACTGCTTTCTTCTGCCCTTGATATCAGATTAATATTTATGTCTCCGGTTATAATTACATTTTTATTTACGTTGGTGGATTCTAAGTGACTATTTAATGATAATATAAAATTATCAGCTTTTAATTTAGATGGAGATCGATAAATACCTATGACAGTAACATCATTCATAGTTATCTGTAGGCAAGATGCGTCAGATATACTTAATTCAGTAAAAGCAGTTTTGTGCTTGTCTCTAAGAAAAGCAACCACTTCATCAGCTTGATTTAAATGCTTAGTTGTGTGATATGATGTATACTGCTGCATTTGAGGGATATTTTTATAAGGGTTAAGCCAACACTCTGTTAAAATGATTAGATCCACATCAAAGTTAAGTTTAGCTAAATGTAGTTGAAGATCGTCCAAGTTTGCGTAAACACTCCTTATGTTCTGGGTCAGAACTACAAAGTCAGACTTGCCCACTGTTAACCGATTTGGGAGACTATCGATTTGTGATTCAAATGATCGAGCTATGTTTATTTCGTCTATTTCATGAAGATTTGTAAGAGAACTATGCATGATTATTTAAAAACAAATTTAAGTTTTATTCTATAGTCTACAATTGATTGCGTATCATTATAGTCTGTTATTGTTTTGTAGCGTAATTTTAATTCTAAGTGTGAGTGATTTTGTTTAGGAAGGCGTGTCATTACTAGTGGAGGGTTACTTACTGTGGTTTGAGATTATGTGTGTGAGGTGTGTAATTTTAATATGTGATACAGAAGTAAGTAATAGGTATCTATCATAAAACATAATTAAATAAGAACAAAAATATAAGTATGCAACAACAAGTAGTCATGCTGACCTAAGATTTTGAACTTGTGCTTCATTTCTAACCAATATTATTGGCGAGTGTTCGTCCTTTCTTAGATACACGCGTCCATAAGCAGTCCAGCAAAACTTGAAGCACTGTGATTTTGCGAGGTCTCTAGCGACAAAGTATAATCGGGCACCTCTTGCAGTTAGTTGCTCCGAGACAAAAATAGCAGTTTCTTCATGTCTAGTTGCACCCAGATTTATTTTATTTATTTATTTATTTATTTAATCATTTACATGTCAGTTAACAGAATACGAAAATTCCAACACACCAACAAGTCATCATACATAATTACATATAGCACAGAATAATTCACATTCATAATAATAATACAAGATAAATTAAATTAGAAAAACATGTCCGCAATACAGAAACGGGTCATTAAATGAAAAAATATAAATTAAATGGCATAAATGCAATATTAAATGTCACAAATACAAAAAAAGTCAAAAATGCAATATTAAATTTCACAAATACAAAAATGTCAAAAATACATACATGTCAAAAATAGAAATAAGCTGTCAAAATACAAATTAATAATTATGAGATTCGAGGTATTTCAGAGCCTCTGCGCATATGTGTCCGACACTATCAGCAAAGATGTCAATGTGACTACACTGAGTGAGTATGTCCCCAATCAGACGAAGTGCGCGAACAGTCGGTGCGTTACCGACCTGCACCGTGCGAGTGACGGGCTTGCGCAGAAGTCGCGGCCTGCGACGCGGGGCTACCGCTCCGCCCTCATCCCTGGGAATACGCGTTGGGACCAGTATATCCACATGTGCCATAACATCGGTATCAGTTATATGATGCTTTACACGAAGCTTTTCTTTGTTTTTAAAATTAAACATCTTGCAATATTTCAAGATATCGGCTTTCAGGATCGTAGAAGATAGTTCGACAACAATTGGTGTGTTTTTGCTTAGGTCTTTTTTCCCCTGCACTCTGTATATATCTTTGATATCATCTTTTTCAGCTTCGCAGTTTAAGGTTTTGGATAGTTTTAATACCATATTAGTGAGGTCCTATTTAGATTCTTTGCTTAATTTTGGCACATTCTTTATCTCTTTGTTTGATTTTCGGCTATCACGCTGCAGGTCTTCTATTTTGTCTTCAAGTACTAAAATATAATCTTTATCTTGTCTTGCTTGGACTTCTAGTTGTTCTAGTTTTTTCTAAGGTCCTCGTTTTGTGCGGAGAGGAAGGCCAAGCTTGATTCTATATTATTGTTTGTTTGTTTTATATCTGCTTGAGCGGCAGCAATTTTTTTTAACTCATCGTTTTGTGACGTCAGCAGTGTTGTTATCATGGTCTTTATTTCCATCTTAAATTCACCCAGTTCTTCCTCAAATCCATGCTCTCTACCCCTTTTTTGTCTCTGAAAAACAAATGCTGGCGGTGTTCTTTCCTCTCTGTCGTATTTTTCAGTCTTATCATCGTTAGAAACCGATATACTAAGCTGTTTACTTGAGCGCGGAGAATGTTGCATATTAGGCATTAGGTTGTCACAATTTAATCAATAATCCTAAATTATCAAAGTAGTAAATCTTCACTGGAGAGTATCTTGGACCAAACCCCTAGAATTCGACCCGCTACCGCTTCCGCCTTTGAATAGCGCCAGGCGACAATATACGAGTAAGCAGAATACGGATGTCTCAGAATACGGACGCAGTAACGTGTAGGTATAATCGTAGCACTCAATCATGACTCAGTCAATCCAGTCGGACGTAGCGGTTTGTTTCGCGCCAGTAGCTCACCTCTTCCGTGGCCGAGTTGGTAGTAGCTCGAGCCGCAATACCGAGCGTACCTGGTTCGAATCCGGCGAGAAACCAAAAGTAAGTCGGTTCACCCGTCTCACAGCACGCGAAGTGAAGGTGCTCCGAAGACAGTCTGGAGGCACTGGGCGATGACAGATCGGAGTCCAAGAATCTGGGGCGAAGCCCCAGTGACAATTTTAAAATCAATAAATATAATTAATTTAACGAGCGGCACGTCCACTTAGTTACAGGCGCGAGAGCGAAGGGATGTTTAATTACATGTATAATATACATAGCTATAATTTATATTTTTTTCATGTATGACGATTTGTAAGAGCTGTATATAAGCCTATGCAAATAAAGAACTTTTGAATTTTGAATTTTTGAATTTTATTGTTTTGTATAAACGGGTACCGTATTTGGTTTAAATGTATAAATTGTTCATATATATTACAAGTTGTTAATTTGTCACCTTTGCGCATATTTTCACAATTTCTCACTGTTCTTCGTTATTAAGGTAGCTTAATTTTAGTTCCTCAAAAATATTTTTTACTTTATTGGAATTTGCCGCAGGATTTTCAAAACAAAGTACACTAAAATCAGATATTTTTTCTATATACTGAGCAAAAAAAACTTAAATTGACTTCTTCATCACGGGTATTTTATATTCGGATGGGAATTTTGTTATTAATCGGTTTCGGTCGGCCTGCGAGATGGTTAATTCAACAAATAAATTTTCAATGTGCTTACCGTAGTCCTCAATGTCTCGCTGATTTTGAGTACAACTTAACAATTGCTGCTGCAATGCTGTAAAAGACTTTTTTGTTAACAAGTTATCCTTCATATCTTTAATTAAGAGTTCAACTGATTCATACTTCTGGTTTAATATCATCAATCATACCTCAGTTTAGCACTTTCCGATAGTCTGGTTTTCAGGACAAAATTAATTAGCATCAACCTTGATTTATCGTCTAATAATGAGTTATACATTTCAATAGATGAAATAAGATTCTTAGTAGTACTTTCTTTGTCATCCATAATTGGCAAAAAAGAAACTTCTTATCTATCTATCTTTAAACTAATCTTATATATCTATTAAATAAACTATTTTTTCTCTACGGCAGCTACAGGAGAAGAGTAGAGAGCAAAGCCAACCTCTTTATTTATGCTTTGTGGACCTTGAAAAGGCTTTTGACAGTGTGCCTCGAGAAGCCTTGTGGATAGTTCTGTCCAAACTGGGCTGTCCTGACAAATTCATACGCCTGATAAGGCTTTTTCATGATAACATGACCTGCTGTGTTGCTTGTGATGGCGAGGAAAGTTAGCAGTTTCCTGTCACCTGTGGCGTCAAACAAGGCTGTGTCCTCGCGCCCACGCTTTTTGCGTTATATTTCTGTGTCGTTGTGAAAGAGGCGTTAACAGAAACCACAGATGGCATCCGCTTGGCATACGTTATCGTACAGATGGAGGCATTTTTAACCTACGTCGACTAAATGCACGCAGTAAGGTAGCTTACTATCTTATTACCGAAGTGATGTATGCGGATGAACTGTGTTTTGTAGCGGCAACACCAACAGGACTTCAAAACCTGATAACAAAGCTTAACACCGCCTGTTGTAGATTTGGCTTAAAGATCAACATCGTTAAAACAGAAGTGATGACTATGGAGACATTACAACAATTTCCGCTAAATCTGCATATTGAGGGGCAGGTTCTAAATCAGGTGGATAAGTTTAAATATCTGGGAAGTTGCATAACTGCAAAAGGCGACCTTGACTCGGAGATCAGTGGTAGACTTGGCGCTGCTATGGCTGTTTTTGGTAAACTTCGGGACAGGGTATTTCGTTCCCATAATCTAAAACTTAACACCAAAATCAAATTATACATGGCCGTCATTTTGCCTAACATTCTCTATTCCTCTGAGACCTGGTGCCTGTATCGTAAGCACATACGCACACTGGACAGATTCCATCTGAAATGCCTCCGTGAAATAATGAATATCAAATGGTCAGATCGAGTCCGCAACACGACTGTACTGCAGAGGGCTAATGTATGTGGCATGGAGGCATATTTGATGCGACGCCAGTTGCGTTGGTGCGGGCACCTGTCACGCATGTCCGAAGAGAGGAAGGCGAAGCGCATCTTCTTTTCTGAACTTGAGCTCGGTAAGCGGAAACGCGGTGGCCAGTTTTTACGCTTTAAAGACGTTCAGAAAAGACATATGAAGAGATGTAACATTGAACCTTCCTCTTGGGAGACTATTGCTGCGAATCGGCCTGAATGGAGACAGCAAATACAGTCCAAAGTTTACCACTTTGAGGAAGATAGGAGGCGAGAGTTAAACCTCAAACGTGATCTATGTAAAAATAAACCGCCTCCCAATATTGTTTATCACTATGAAAACAATATCCTGACCTGTCCAAATTGTTCTCGTACATTTACTCATAAAATCGGGTACATAAGCCACATTAGGGCGAAACACCTGAGCCCTTAGTAGTCACCGTAGCCGAAATTGGCCAGGGAAAGATGATGATGATGAACCATTGGTCAAAATTATTTAATACAATATTCGCTTCCTCTAATTTTTTAGTTCTTATAGTTCCAGTTTTACGCCTCTGTGCACCTATCTTTACTAAATAAGTTCTTATCTGTAATATTTCATCAAAATATTTTTCTGAATCTTTTGCCATATATCGAAAAAATAAATGCAATTAAATATTTGAATACGTCAATAAGTTATACTAAACTTAATGTCCTCTAAATATGGTAAATAACGTACCGATCGGCTCGCCATTTGAACGCACTTTTGATTATACGCACTTTTTATACGCAATTTTTTTTAGACGCACTTCTTTTTCAAACTTTACACTCCAATTTTCACTCCAGCCCGGTCTTCACGGTCGTCTCGGTCTCCTTGTCCTCTCTGACACCGGAACCAACTGCTCGTCCTCCGTAACGTATGCTCCTGAATGCCTCTCTGTATCCACCTCCGATGGCATTTACCATACTGCCGATAGCCAAGATGTGGGACAACCAGCAATACAATAAATTCAACTTTCAACTTTGTCAATACGTACTTCAGCAATATAGGGAAAAAACTTGCGGATGCTATTGCAACGACCTGTGCTAATGATGATTTTCACACTCCACCGCAACTCTCTTCGTTTGTGTTGTTTGATACTGATGAGGACGAAGTCCATACAACCTTAATAAATCTTAAGACAAGCAGCGCTCCTGGTCACGATAATATCCCTACACGCTTTCTCAAAATGGCTAAATCTGAATTAATTCCAATACTCACACATCTTGTCAACCTTTGTTTTGGTTGCGGCACTTTTCCATCTTTGCTTAAGGAATCACTTGTTACGCCAGTCTACAAGGGTGGGGATGAGGAGTATGTTGGCAACTACAGACCTATATCGGTTCTGCCATCAATATCTAAAATACTGGAAAAAATTATTAATAAAAGACTCCTTAATTATCTGAATAAATTTAAAATCTCATCTGAAGCACAATTTGGTTTCCGTACTGGTAGGTCTACTGAAGATGCTGTGGCGGCACTTACGTCTGTGGTTGCTGATGCCCTTGACAATAAAACAAAATGTCTGGCCGGGTTTCTGGACCTAAAAAAGGCCTTCGATACGGTGTCTCTCCCCATCCTTGTACACAAGCTTGAACGCCTTGGAATTAGAGACGCTCCCTTAAGGTTTCTTACAAGCTACATAAGTGGCAGGTCTCAAAGAGTGAAGCTAGGTCAAATAATGAGCGACGTCACTAGTATAGATTGCGGCGTTCCGCAAGGAAGTGTGTTGGGACCGACACTGTTCTTGATTTATATCAACGACCTCTGCAACCTGACGATCCCACACGCTAAAGTCTTCTCATACGCGGATGACACCGCCGTTGTTTTTACTGGTGATTCATGGAGTGAGGTAAAAGCACATGCTGAAGACGGTCTACTGAAAGTAGTTAACTGGTTAAATGCTAATCTGCTTACATTTAATACGTCAAAACGAACTTCATGTGCTTTGCAATTAAAGACAGATATCAACCAGATACGTTGTTTACTATTACAATCCACAGTTGTGATAGCGCAAATAGGGGTGTTTCTGACGGGAAGTGTGCATGTCCTGTCATAGAGAGAGTTCAAACAACAAAATACCTTGGAGTTATGCTTGATCAGAGACTAAATTGGTATTCTCATATTGATTTAGTCGCTGGTAGGTTAAGGAAGTTGATTTGGATTTTCAAAGAATTAAGATACATTGCAAATAAAAAACTACTGAATGATGTTTATGTAGCTTTGGCTCAATCCATTACAATATATTGTATCACACAATGGGGTGGAGCTCTTAAAACCAAATTCTTAGAGGTCGAGCGTGCTCAGAGAGCTTTACTTAAGGTAATGTATTTTAAAAGAAGACTATTCCCTACTTTTATATTATACAAAACGGCTGACTTGCTTACCGTAAGAAAGCTATACATACTACAAAATATTCTAAAACTACACAGATCCCTAGGTTTCCACCCGGTTAAAGAGCATAGAAGACGTAAGGATAAGGTAGCGCCTGTTACATCTACACACACACGTTTTGCTCAGCACCAATATAAATACTTATCGTCACTAGTTTACAATAAAATAAATAGAATCATCCAAATATATTCATTAACATCTAGAGAATGTAAAATTTAACTTAGCACTTGGTTAAAAATCTTAGACTATAATGAAACTGAAAATATCTTAAGTTTGTACCCTGGTTGAGATGGTGATCCATCATACACATACTCTCTCTCACACGCACTCACACACGCACACACACGCACACATACACGCACACACACGCACACACACACGCACGCACACACACAGATAGATCCTTATGCGCTGTTTATTTGTTGTATGTAACTGATTTTTTGTTAAGGAAGAGTGGCTTCCTCTGACACAGGTGCTAATTTTGTACCTACTAGAGGATGTCAACACCTAAATTTTAATGGTTGTGGTTGAAACGAATAAACAATTTTTATTATTTATTTTATTTATTATTATTATTATAATAACGCATATTACAGCCACAATAGTTGTAGTAATACTGGTATGGAAGGTCAGGTGGTCCAATGTAGACAAATTGTTTCCGCCGCTAGCAGTCTGCGCCATAATCACGGTCTCCTCTTTGGATTTAGACTGCTGTTTTCCCATTTTGCTTAGTCTGAGGTAAATTAGACGAGATTCCGTAAGTAATATGCACGGTGAATTGATCGATGTTAATTAGCGATTGCATTGTGATTATCTCACTAGGCTATAAGTCCACGAACCCTAATATAATGATCGGAATGCCGCGCGAACCCGATCGCGGCTGGCAGGGTCGCCATGTGATGTTGGGACCTTTCAGGGAGACTAATGAAACAACGACTGCTGGATTATAATAATAATATTTTGGTATAAATGATGTCTCTTATACTGTTACAATATGGAGCCGTGTGCGTACAAGTAAGACATTAGTAATAACGCACACTACTACTATACACTACACTACACTAGTTACTTTTTAATAGTGATTATGACATAATAATATATCTTATTGTTGCTAGCTATACAGGGTGTAACAAAAAGGGGTATCAACCCGAAGTGAACCGATTCCGACAAACTTTACAAACCTCATATTAAAGTTTTAAACCTTCCAAGTTAATATTGTGATTTTTAATATTTAATTGAAATCTAATCCTTCGTGAATTACATTTCAATTCGCACATCACTAGTGAACAATCAGCTGACAAGGTTATTAACCTTTGCCCGCTCCTATTGGAATAGTTACAGCTCCTTGCACTCCTGGCTGTGCTCCTGGTTATTGAACACAATATTAAAATGGGTTCCGAACATTTTTATAATTTTCTTTTATGTTAAGAGAAAATAAATACCTATATGAAGTGGAAACAATAAAAGCATACAAGGTAAGCAAGCAAGCACTGCTTTTATTGATAAAAAATATTGTAAAAAGATGGGAACATAAGTACTTATGTACCCATCTTTTTACAATATTTTTTAATTATACACAATAAACAAGCGTGAAAAGAGTGGTGACAGACAACCAGCAAAAGAAACCTTACGATCGAATGAGATACATTGACCAATCAGGTACCTAGTCGGTATGTATCCGTGTACATAATGGACGACAAGTAAAGATTCGATCAATGAAATTCACAAAATAAATGAATCAAGAAAAAATCCGCGTAATTGTAAGAAAAAATCAATAATCACAGGCCTCGGAAAGCACATCAAGCCTATTTACTTACTTCTTATCTGAATAGTTATCGACCAGAAAACTTATCCGAATCCTAAACTAAAAACCGTATCCGAATTACATAAAAACTACGCTGGTCCCGCAAAGCGCGACCGCACATTACCACAAAAAATACCTGGTCAAGATTACCAGAAATACAATGTAAAACAATAAAAATTCCAAACCGGCACGTATTTTTTGAAGTTGAACACTAATTTATGTTAGAACCTAACTATTGTTCAATAACAATACCATTATCAATGATGACCAATCACGATCAATAAGATCGCCGCCCGCCCAATGAAATGTCATCATTCACCCGCCAAAAAGCCCGCCATATTATGGGCGGGGTTAGTCATTAGGGTAAACACACCAATAAATGACAAAGATGAGTGTTAAAAATAATGTGTTTTTGTTTTAAAAGGCATTCAAGTATTTCAAAAACCTCCAAAACTAGGGTTCATGGTTTGATTCCCAGTACGTACAGACACCCACACCAGTTACCACAATCTGTTTAATTTATTCCATTGATATTGAGTAGTTGAACCAAATGTGTTTGACATACCTACCTAGAGGTGAGATTCGATTGAAGAAATTGTACATATTTGTATCCATTGATGTGTGGCTGTCTGTACTTACTAATTATTGTTAGATGGGATACGTGTCTTCTATGTCAAATATTTTTTACGATCTTGCATTAACGTTGTTATTTTTACTATCACAAATGTAGTACATATTAAAAAAGCCTACCCGTCTCACAAGTAAACTAGCTCCAACCCAAGGAGCCTAGAACCCAGGACCTTACACTGTCCGGGCGAATATTCTAACCACTGAGCTACAGAGTCACTATGAGTAACCCTGTTATCCATTACCTCTTACGCGATAAAAACTAAGTACCACATTTTACATATTTTTCTGAAGTTTTAGGTATGGCATTTGCGTCCGGCGATCATAAGTCCTTAATTATTAGGAGTTAGTACATAGTTCTTTAAACATTAATAACATTTTATAGACATATTTAAATGGTTTTGTATTGTTTTTCAAATATGCATCAGTATTTACTCCTCAACGTAATAATTTGGAAGTGGATGGGCTGATGTTGTAAGGCAACTTATACTACTAGTCGTTCAAGGCTTAGAATCAATCAACTTAATTTGAAAAAAAAAAACTATGTTCCAAACTTAGTTATAATAAGTATTCTTAATAATATTATGTAAATGGAATATGAAAACATAAAAACAAAAATATCGTATTTTGCCTATTAGAAATCATTAATAAAAAATTGCGGTAGCGTAGTAGAAGCTCGTTTAGCTGCAAGCGCTTTACAGCTTGAAAACAAAAGACATTACCCGCCATGTCTTTTTCTATTCATTTTTTACGCCACTATCAATGATTTATCAAACAAAACAAATGATTTCCCTAAGTCACTACGTCGATCAATTTTTTCAAAGGGTACTTTTTCCCCTATTTTTAAGTGACAATTATTAGGACAGATACCCTAGTACTGGGAGGCTAGAAATCGGATGCGGTAAAAAGGAAGCACACGCAGCAGGTGCGCGGGATTTACAAAGCAGTCGCTCTCTATCCGCGTTAGTGTGAACAAGTTCGACATCCTAGGTTTTCAGTTGTGATAAAAGTGACAATGTCTCTAAGTAATCGGGATTACTATGAAATGATTCTATGTGTGGGTGCTACCGACGGCAATTTGAGTGCAGCACGGGAGCTGTACTTTCAAAGCTTCATTGAAGATAGACCAGCACATGAACGTAGGCAACTTCCTTCATTGCGTAGCTTCAGACGTCTGACGCATCGGCTGTTTACGACTAGCTCGTTCCATCCAGTAGCTTCGACCGGCCGTCCTTCTACCCAAGATCCGGATTTCGAAGAAGCCGTGTTAGAACACTTCGAAAATAACCCGCGGACCAGTACGCGTCGTGCTGCCTTGACATTGGGGCTGGCAACCACATGAATGTTTGGCGAGTGTTGCACGTAGATGGCCAGCACCCGTATCATTTTAGCAAAACGCAGGAGCTGATTCCTGCTGACTTCTTACCTCGCGTGTCATTTTGTGACTGGTACAGAACGCAGGTCGAGAGTGCACCACCATGGGGCCACATAAAAAACATTGTTTATGCAATCCAGTGTTCATCCAAAGATGAAATGAAACAGCACATAATCGATGCATTTAACACAGTGACGCCAGAGATGCTGCGTAACACCAGAGAGTCTACCTACAGGCGAGCTGGTTTGTGCATTGAACGAGGAGGTCGACATTTCGAACCTTTCTTTGAATCGTAAGTAAGTTTATTACGTAACTTTTTTTATGTGTTAGGTGGCAGACGAGGAGACAGATCACCTGATGGATGATTGCCGCTGCCCATAGACACCCGCGACACCAGTAGAGTCACAAGTGCGCTGCCAACCTTTAAACCCCCCTTTCCCCCGGATTGGGCCTCCGGTACCTTCACTCACGCGGCCTATTTTCTTAATAAGTTAGCTAGGTGATTTTTTATGTGCTAACCTACTTTTACCTACCGCCATTTACTAAACTAAATACAAATAATACCTACTTAGTTGTACACCTAACGTAATAAAATAACAGTACCTATTTTTTTATTATTAATTCTCATTCATTGTCGCCATGGACCTAAAAATAAAATCTGCCGTGGCAAAATTACTTCTAACACCAGTGATTTAGTATCATTATTGTTTGTTACAGTTGTCAAATGAAGCGCGCCGACACAAGAGTAGCCGATTCTTCTGACAATGCCGCCGCGCGCCGCCGAAATCCTTTGCCGTTTGCCGCCGTGCCTCGGCACGTGTAACTTCCTACCTATGCAAGAGACGCGGACGCCGCCCGGTACCAGGCGACCAGGACACGCAAGGAGGATTTAATGTAGGGTGCGAAATGTGACGTGTAAGGACAGTGACCTCAATAGTGTTGTGCCACAAAATTTAATAAATCAATTACGGTAAGAATGTTTATTTTTTCTAAATGATTTTAAATTAATTTGATACTTTGCACATAGCCTCTACACAAGATACACAATCTATTATCTGGTTGATACCCCCTTTTTGTTACACCCTGTATAGTAATTGACTAAGTATAAATGTGCGCTTTATACGTGCGCAAAGAGACAAAAAATGCATACGTAAATCCTTAGGGGTACGTACCACTAACATTAACCTACGTTACGCTACACTTCACTTCAATGTAGGTATCATAACTGTCACACTTTGTTATTTTTGGAAGCCTCTTCCAGCTCATTCTGCCGAGTGCAATTAAGTTTGCTAGCATACCTCCTGAGACTAAACTCGTTCAGATGCCATTGCACCAATTTCTTATGGCATCTCCTGTAGGTTTTATATACCGCGATGATTGCTCCGAACCCCAAAATAAGGATGATCCCCAGCAAAATGAAAGTGAACAAATCATCTTGTAAAATTTAGATCAACTTAGCGACAATGTTTATGAATCTCGTGCCGTATTTGGGTAATGGAATGTACGCGGGGTACTGTTACCGGCGCGACTCGGCAGGGTCGCTATGAACAGGCAACGTATTGGGAGCGAAATGATACACTTGAATATCGATTAAATACTGTCGTTTATTAAAAGAGTATTAGTGTATATACGATATGATTGGATACACGTAAGGTTGAGTACATACATACTTCACGCCCAATAATTCGAGTTCCTCGGGGCCAGTCGGTGCTGGTGTAGACGGGCCTGCAACAAGCTCCTGTTGCAGCCACGTCTTGCGTGGGTAGGCCAAGTTGTTCATCCCAACTCAATGAAATATTGCGTAAAATAAGAATTAAAATTTTATTATTTTGCACTTCCAGAGTTATGTCCAGTATATCTGAACAAGGTTTACGAAAACAAATTTATTTACAAAGAAAAAATTACTAAGTATTTGTTTATATCGTAAATTAGAGGTAGGTCGAAATAGGTAAAAATTTTAGCAAACTAAAATAAAAAATATAAGTGCACAAAGTTATTTATCGGCGCACGGCTATGCGCTAGTCTTTGTACACTGTTATTATTATTTACAATAAATTATATAACAAGGCATGCATTATGTAATTTATAAAGTACTTCTCTATGGGTGTAATTTTAATTTTAAATTTAAGGAACTGACCTTCATAGGTTTTAACATTCAACCATACTCCTTGATAAAAATAATAAGAAAAAATATGTACCTTCGAGTAGTGATAGCACAGACGACGCACTATTATCATCCTCACTTTCACTCGAAAGCAAACGACGGGACCGTTTTTTGCGTTTCCGCGGGGTCTTTTCGAGTTTCCTCAATTTACGCATCACTGTCCTCATCGTCGTTACTCCTTTTAGGCATTGCAATTTTTCTTCACGACAAGGCGGGTAGCAAAATATTAACGCGAAGAAAATCGGAACGTGTAGACTAGCGGAGCACTAAAACGCGAATGAAGCTAGGGACGAATGGCAACCGTACGAAGACTCGGGGTGGACAGTGTAAAAATGAAATATATTTAAATTATTCTTTAAAAATACATGATATTTATTTTTAATCCTTTAAAATTAGTCTTTAAACTATAGTGTAAGATTAGCGAGTCGTTATGCGAAACTACAATAGTTTTCTGATCTCGAGGATGAAGCAAAAGTACAATAAGTTAACTAACATTGCACTTCTAAAAATTATTATAAAATTATTTATTAATTAATATTATTTACAAAATAATATTAATTACTTATATAAAAATATTCTTCATCTGAGTCTTCATTGAAAAAATTTAATATTTTTTTACTTTACGAATACTGACTTGGATATAACCGTGTACATCGTCTATTGCTGAAAGAAATGATGATAGTAATTCTACATATATAATAATAAACTAGCTTTTTGACGCCCTGCGCTTTGCGCGGGCGCGCCTTCGAGCTAGGTCCGCGACGCTTGGCCGCGCTGCTGCGCCCTGCGCGGCGACGCTACGGGCTTCGCCCTCCGCGGAGCTCGGCCTTCGGCCTCGCGAGACGCAGCTCGGCCTACGGCCTTGCGAACTTGCATGAGGCGATGCACCGTTTGTAGCAGTTGCCCTTTATCTTTTCTACGCCCAAGGATAAATCAAATGTGTGTCCTTGGGCAGGGTTGGATGGGGTTTGGTGTTAGACTTTTTAGTTTTGCAAGTTAAGATCATAATTGGTACAATGTGGCCGCTACGGGCTGCGCCCTACGCGGCGCTCCGCTTGTTTTTGGTGATATGAGGCGTGAAAAATTGGCCGCTCCGGGCTTCGCCCCAAGCGGTGCTCCGCTTGGGTTTTGGGTTATGTGTCAACTCGCCCAACTTAAAACTCGACTATCGACGAGTTTACACCTTAAAATTTCTGGGATGGTAATCTCTCCTTAGTTTTCAAAAAAGTTTTGGCGAGATTACCATGCCTCCAATTGACAATAGTAATATCGACCAACATAGGAGGGACCGAATAGAGGAGCGTAGGGGACAGCGAAAATATTATAGCGTTCATGTAATAAAACGTATATTTGATCTTTTTTAAGAAATATATAAATCTTTAAACAAAACAATACTATTAATATATAATAGTTTTACATGAAAAAGACAATAATACTACATGATAACTAAATACATATTACTAAACCTCTTAAAACGTATATTTGATATTTTTTAAACAAAAAAATGTCTTTAAACAAACCAATACCTACTATTCAATAAATAGTAATTTTTCATTAAAATAACAATAATAAGTCATGATTAAAAAATATTACGAAACCTCTTACTATTTTTTTTTTGAGGGTAGGTATAACGAAATATTTTATTATAATGCCCTTTGCTTTCATTTGATGCGTTGGTGTAGTGATAGTGAATATAAGTAATATTGTGTTTAAAAAGGATATTAATAGTTATTTAAAACTATATTATTTATTGTAGTTAATAAATAAGTTTCCGTGACCTGAATAAAATTGCGAAATACATCCACCTGTGTTTGTGATACACTCTTTAGGCAAGAACATTGAATGTTTTATTGTTACTTTTACAATCGGTACATTTGAGTAAAATTATTGGACTTTCAATCTTTTTGTTTTTTTAGTCATGAGCTGTGAACCTTTATCAAGCCAGGGTCATAAGTTAACTATAATTAGCTCGCAAAGAGGAGGACGGATAATTTTGTGCAATGGCTACAAATATAACATAAGAAGCACGTACAACAATCATACAACATGGCGTTGTGCGTCTAGGAAATGTTGCTCGGCAAAGTTAGTAGTAAATGAAAGTTCTATTATTGTTGAATTTATTTAGTTTATTTACAAAAATTGATTTACTTAATTGATTACGATAAAATCGAATGTTCAATTTATCTTTCTACGTTGGCCACCCTGATAATTTTTAACCTGAAAATAGCGATCGGACGTAACGGCTTCCGAGTTATGATCTAAAAATAGAATCTGTGAATACAAAGTTTGAGTTAATTTGTTGTTTATATTCGCCCATAACCTGAAATCCTATAGGTTATGGGCCCAGTGTACGCGAGTTTATGAACATTAGTGCGAACAAAAAACCGTGAATAAAATGGAAAGTTTAAAAAGCAAACGGAATATAAAGCCGTTCGGCGGCCAAAAGTACAGCATTTGGAAATTCAGGATTCGTGCATTTTATGTGAGTTGGATGTTGTTAATGTGATCGACGAAAATTCAAAAATCGGAAATATATTTGAGAAACGGATAAGGTGGCCATTTATTTTTAACACTACCCTCGATTTACGACGGTGTCGTGACGGCGATAGAAACGTTAACGGAGGATACCTGACTTTGGCTTTCGTAAAAACGCGACTTTTGGACCACGAAGTTAAATTAAAAAAACGAAGACAAATTAGCCCTTCCAGAACCAAAATTGGAATTATACAAATCTAGCCCATACTATAGATCAATCATAATTTATAATAAAATCCCCACTAATATAAAATCTGAAACTCATGATAAAACATTCAAATTAAAGTTAAAGGCCTTCCTAGTCACTAAGTGCTACTACTCCATAAAAGATTTTTTAAATGATAAAAGTATAAAATAAGATACCCACCACTAGACTGCTCACAATATATCACGTATACTCAACACGACATGCAAACCAATCGCCACACAAATTTAAGTACACTACTCATAAGTCATTATTTATACAAAGTAATATAGTTTATATAAATAATATTATATATTGTTGTTATATATTATATATGTTTATTTAATAATAAAATAAGAATATAATGTCAGTAAATTTTATTACCTTGTTCTAGATACTAAGTATTTTTATAAGCTAATTTTAGTTATAAAATAGTTTGATTCATACATACTTATAGTTAAAATAAGTAGTGCCTTGCTACACCCTTACAGGGTGCATGTTACCGACCTATAACTTGCTAGTCATAAAAAGTTTCATGTAATGCATTAGTTTTAAGACTGCAATTGTAACATGTATGCAATTCAATAAATAAATAAATAAAAAAATACTACATGTTGAGAAAAAAACCTACTACATTCAGAAAAAGAAGTTTTGATGATTCGTACAAGGGAAAGAATAATCTTACTAAGGACAATAGACCAAATAAAATGAAATTCCTGAAGTGTTATCACTGCGGTCGTAAAGGACATGTTAACAATTGATTGTTTTTACTACAAGAGGTTGAATAATCAAACAAAAAAACCAGCAGAGAGGACTAGAATTGTACAAGCAATTGAAACGAATAAAAATCAATCGACATCTAATGTTTATTCTGGATTTGCGTTTATGACGGGAGAGTATCAAATGGAACATGATGGAAAAGGAAATGAGATAACCTTTTTGTTGAACTCTGGCGCATCTGATCACATCACTAACAGATAAGACCTTTTTATTAACTATACTCCTTTACATCCACCACTTAAAATTTCAGTTGCTAAAAATGGTGAATTTATTTCAGCTTCTAAAAAGGGGAACCTTGCAGGTGACTACTGGTGAGGGCGTCCGAGGTGTGCTGGAGTACGTGCTCTTCTGCAGCGACGTTCCTTACAACTTGTTGTCTGTTACGAGGATGCAACAAGCTGGACACACAGTCATTTTCGATCACCAAGGAGCCAGAATTCAAAAAGATGGTAAAGTCATCATGCGGGGTAAGTCAACTAACAATTTAATTAGCGTAAACTTGTTGGCATCTGCGAACATGAGTCAATCTGTATCCCAAACATGTAGCAGTGACAAAAATAACTACAAATTATGGCATCAACGTTTAGGCCACATAAGTAAAATCAAGTTCTTAAAGTTAAAGAATAATAACATGGTTCAGGACTTAAATCAAATTGATACTGTGATACCTGATGATAGTTTGTGTGAATCAAGCATAAATGGAAAACAGTGTAGACTGCCGTTCAATCAGGCCAAAGATAAAAGTCATGTAAATAGACCATTATTTGTTGTTCATTCTGATGTCTGTGGACCAATCACTCCTGCTACTATTGACAATAAAAACTATTATGTGTTGTTTGTTGATCAATTTACTCATTACTGTGTTACATATTTGATAACATATAAATCAGATGTATTTGCTGCATTTAAATACTTTGTTGCTAAAAGTGAGACGAGATTTAATACAAAATTAGTCCATTTATATAGTGATAATCCTCTGACATGAAAAAAATATTGCGTTGATAAGGGGATTAGTTATCATTTGACGGTCCCCAGAACCCCACAGTTGAATGGCGTTTCTGAACATATGGTAAGGACTATTACTGAAAAAGCTCGGTCTATATTAAACGGTGCTAATTTAGATAAACGATTTTGGGGCGAAGCGGTATTGACTGCTGTGCAATTAATAAATATAACGCCCACAAAAGCTTTGAAGCTTTCACAAATACCATTCGAAATGTGGCATGGCAAAAAGCCACAGTTAAAATATTTAAAAGTGTTTGGCGCGACAGTATGCTCACAATAAAACTAATACAGCAAAATTTGATAATAAGTCATGGAAGGGTATACTTGTGGGCTATGAACCAGAAGGTTATAAAGTTTGGGACCCTCGATGCGAAAAATAAGTTGTAGTCAGAGACGTAATCGTGGACGAGACTGATTTTCTTCAGTCCAGGCCTGCTCTAGTGCCTGAAGAGAGCGTTGTAAGTTCTCAGAATAAAGCTGATAATGGTGACAAACCTAAATCAGTGTTCGTAAAGTCCCGAAACTCTGACCGTACAAAATCAGATATTCCGAAATCTGATGATAGTAGCTTCCCGCGTAAAATTCGAAAATTGAACCATGACACTACTACTACAACTACTTCTACTGATTGTGATAAAAATGAAAGCTCTAATGTAAATAAATCTTCAAATTTTCAAAACACAGAAAATGAGCGCAATAGTAATGGACCTAGAAGGAGTGATAGGCTCAAAAATCGTCCTATTGTATCATATAAGGAAATTGATGATGATTATCTCATGTGTGCTCAATCGGTTTGTAAACTGCCTAATTCTTATGCAGAGATTAAAACTCGAAATGACAGAGCTCAGTGAGAAAAGGCGATTTAAGACGAGTTGAATTCTCTTTCTGATAATGACACATGGACTTCAGTACCAAAACCGAACAATTTAAATATATTAGACTACAAATGGGTTTTCACTATAAAAATGATGAATTTGGTAATCCTTCTAGGTACAAGGCACGTCTTGTTGCTAAAGGTTTCAGCCAGGAATATTTGACGGATTATACTGAAACCTTCGCACCTGTTGCTCGAATATCTAGTTTTAGATTTATAGTTGCCTTTGCTAACCAATACAACCTATCACTTCATCACATGGATGTAATAACGGCCTTCTTAAATGGCGAATTAAAAGAGGTTATTTTTATGAAAATACCTGAGGTGTGGTCGGCAAAGACAATTATGTGTGTAAATTAAATAAGTCATTGTACGGACTGAAGCAGGCGGCAAGATGTTGGTTTGAAACATTCGAGAAAGCACATGTGGCGGAAGGATTTCAAAATTCAGCAGTTGATAGGTGTATTTACGTGTTAGATAAGGGTGATGTTGCATTTATATCAAAACCCTCGCCAACCCGTCTGCCAAGCGTGGTGAGTATGGCAATTACCCCTCATGTGATTGAGGGAGGCCCGTGCCCCAGCAGTGGGGACTTAAATGGGCTGATGATGAAGGGTGATGTTCGGAAAAATATATATGTTGTGTTATATGTTGATGATTTGGTAATTGCATGCACTGAAGTTCAAACAATAAATAATTTCAAAAGGTACTAATGAGTAAATTTAAAATGACCGATTTAAATGAAATTAAATTTTTCCTTGGCATAAAATTGATAGATCTGATGACACCATTACATTAGACCAAAGTGCATATATAAAAACAGTGTTAAATAAATTTAATATGCACGATTGCAACCCTGTAAATACTCCATTGGAGACCAAATTCAATTATGAGGCACTAAACTCAGATGAACAATATGATGCACCATGTAGAAATGTTATCGGTTGCCTAATGTACATCATGCTGTGTACTCGACCAGACTTGAGTACAAGCGTTAGTATACTTAGTAGGTGTACGAGCAAAAACAATAAAGAGCTGTGGCAGTGCCTTAAACGAGTACTTAGGTATTTAAAGGGTACTATGAATCTTGAACTATGTTTTAAAAGGTGTGATTTTAATGATGTTCTATGTGGTTATGTGGATTCAGATTGGGGTGGAAATGATACACAAAATAGAAAAAGTACAACCGAGTATTTATTTAAACTCTTTAATCAGTGCACCATTACCTGGAGTACAAGGAAACAAATGTCTGTTGCAGCCTCATCAACTGAAGCCGAATATATGGCATTGTTTGAAGCAGTTAGGAAGGCGTTATGGTTGAAATCTTTAGTGTCTAGTATATATATCAATATAGACAAACCTATTATTATCTACGAAGATAATAATGGCTGTATAAGTATCGCCAATAACCCATCAAGCCACAAACGGTCTAAACATATAAACATCAAATACCATTTTTCGCGGGAACATATAGATAAAAATGTAATTAAATTAAATTACATTCCCACAGGTCAGCAGCTGGCAGACGCGCTGACAAAGCCCTTACCTGCGGTCATTTTTCAGGAAATGAGAAGCAAAATGGGTTTAGTTTAAGAATGAAATTTATATGGGTTGTTATGTAAATAGCACAATGAAATCAGAATTTTACAATTATTTTAAATTGGAAATGCTATATTTTGTTTGTGAATTACTATAATTTACTGTAAAATATTATAAGTAAATGGTCTGATTAGGTTTTTCCTGGGTTTTCCCTAATCCCGAGCAACGAATGTTGGGCCATTATATTAATTGTATCTCCCCAGGATTAGCTTGGAAGTCCGATAATATTTTTTTGATTTATTTATTGTATTTAATGTCTTATTGGATCAATTTTTGAGGGGGCCTGTTGGATTTATTTAGTTTATTTACAAAAATTGATTTACTTAATCGATTACGATAAAATCGAATGTTCAATTTATTTTTCTATGTTGACCACCCTGATAATTTTATTCTTCTTTACTCTCTCTCTGAGCTAGCGATCGGATGTAACGGCTTCCGTGTTATGATCTAAAAATAGAATCTGAGAATACAAAGTTTGAGTTAATTTGTTGTTTATATTCGTCCCATAACCTGAAATCCTATAATTATAATAAAAGAAGAGCTCCATACTTGTACACCTGATCAACCAGAAATGAGGTGAAAGAAAAAGTAGACATTTGTTTAGAGAGGGCATGTAATAAACTCATACCAATCCCAACAATATGTTCCGATGTTATTGAGGAAATGAAATGTGCTGACCCCAGCACGTTAAAAAAAATGCCAGATTTTAACAACATAAAAAAAACTCTTTATAAACGCCGAAACAAGTCATTGCATACAAAAAAATTAGAATTTCATAAATTAAAAGACATATGTATTCCCGGAAAATTTAAACACTTGTTGTTGGCGGACTATGTGGAAAAAAATACAAGGATATTAGTGTTTTGTGACAAAGAAGGCCGAGAGGTACTGCGGCACGCAAAAGAGATATACTGTGATGGCACCTTTAAGTGTGCTGTTCCTCCATTCACACAGTTATATACCATACACACAGTTATATATCATGCCGTGCAGGGGCGGCATCCAAAGAATACTATCCCCTGTCCCATTTCTTGCCCGTGGGTGTCGTAAGAGACGACTATGGGATTACCAGCAGACCATCTGCTGTTCAGGTGGGAGACATTTTGTCGACCGGTTGCTGTTACCACCACACAGTCGCGAAAAACCCGCCAAGTGACTCTGGGCTATCTCGTTCGGGTCGCGTTCCGGGATCAGCGCTGTGCTAACCGGAGCCAGGGGGGCTGTTGATGCGTCAAGTGCCGGACCAGTGGAACCTTTGCGGCGGTATTGTGCAGACAGAGTGGGTCAACCCGCCGGCCAGGGAGACCCGTAGAAACGGTGGTGCCGCTGGCCGCCCGCGGCATAGTACAGGGGCCCAACGGTGGCTAACCACCTCCGAAGGCTGCCCCACCAGGTCGCGCATAATCCCGGGGTGGCTCGTCGTGCCGGGTGGTGCCCGGTCCGAGTGGGGCCCGGCGACCACCTCCGGGGGGGTACGGGGGCCCTTCCGTCCGGCGGACTGGCGTTCTATGTACTGCACTGTCCAATACCAATGCGGGGCTCCACGCTTTGTCTCGTTCTTGCCGCGATAACAGTCATCCCTTTCACGCCTCCCCTTCCTTCCCTTCTTCAATGGCAGGACAACATCATCGCACATGTTCTACAGCGGCATCCCAAACCCCCACCAACTCGCTGTTTGAGGTGGAGTTCACTAACATCCGTGGACTCCATACAAACCTCAACGCCGTCCACCAACACCTCGAGACGACGAGGCCTGCGATGCTGTTTCTGACGGAAACACAGATTTCCTGCCCAGCTGACACGGCATACCTGCACTATCCCGGCTATATGCTGGAAGAGTCCTTCCACCGCAAGGCCGGTGTATGCCTTTTTGTCAGATCGGATATCTGTTGCGACCGTCTTCACTGCCTTGAAAACCCATCCTTTTCCATCCTTTGTGTACACGTAGACTTAGGCTCGACGAGCAGAATCTACGTGTGCATATACCGTTCCCACAAAGGAGACACCGAGACAACTCGACTCTTCGACCATCTAAGTCAGGTAGCAGACAACGCTCAGGTGCGGTTCCCTAACAGCGAGCTGGTGTTTCTAGGGGATTTTAACGCCCACCATGACACCTGGTTGGGCTCCCCTAAAACAGACCATGCTGGCCGAACCGCCCACGCATTTGCTCTCACCCATGACCTGACCCAACTGGTACTCCAGCCCACCCGGATACCAGACATAGTCGGTCAAGCGCCCTCCTTGCTGGATCTTTTGCTGGCGAGTCACCCATCCGGGTACCAAGTGTCGGTTGGCGCCCCACTAGGCCCCACTAGTCCTCCGACCACTGCCTGGTTGGCGCAAGAGTGCCCTGCATCGCTCCCCCACAACCCGTAAAGGTGACGCGGAGACTGTGGCGCTACTCGTCAGCAGATTGGGATGGCCTGCGAGAATACTACGCGTCCGTCCCTTGGAGGCAGAGCTGCTTTGGGAAAAAGGATCCATCGGAATGTGCAGCGGCCATAGCTGATGAGATCGGTATTGGAATGGAATACTACATTCCATTCACCGATGTCACCAGCGGTCGCAAAGATGAGCTCTGGTTCAACAGGGAGTGTGCTGCAGCCGTTCAAGAGCAACGGGCGGCATACCGCGCCTGGGCCAGGGCTCAAGCCGTCCAGGATCCTAACATAGCCTCCCTAAAAGCAGCCTATAACAAAGCCACCAAAACCACTAAGAGGGCCTACATCAGAGCGGATGCCCAGCGTGTTGCACGTGTCGGCCAGGAACTAATTGCGCACCCCACGGGTAGCCGTTCCTTCTGGCGTCTGGCTAAACATGTGCAATCCAACTTCTGCCTACCTTCGCTGCCCCCGCTAAAATATCCCGATGGATCACTGGCTCATCAGCCGCAAGAGAAAGCGGATCTGTTAGCCGAACTCTTTGCCGCCAATTCCCGCATAGATGACTGTGGAGCACAGCCGCCTAAAATCCCAGACTGCGGCACCACAATGCCTGATATTCGTATCAGGCAATGTGACGTCCGTGCTGAATTACAGTCACTCGATGTGAGAAAATCCAGTGGTCCTGACGGTATTCCAGCGTCGGTTCTTAAAATATGCGCAGCGGAGTTGTCTCCAGTACTCACACGCCTGTACCGCCTCTCTTATTCCTCAGGTATTGTGCCGGAGGCTTGGAAAGTGGCGAATGTTCAACCTATTCCCAAGAAAGGGGATAGGTCCGACCCTGCCAACTACCGGCCTATAGCTATAACCTCAGTACTGGGAAAGGTGTTTGAGCGGATAATCAATACTCAACTTATCCGCTACCTAGAGGATCACTCGCTGCTTCACGACCGACAATATGGTTTCAGACCGAAACGGTCCACGGGTGATCTTCTAGCGTACGTATCGCACCTCTGGGGGGAGGCTATGGAGAAGCATGGTGAATCTTTGGCAGTTAGCCTTGATATCGCCAAGGCTTTCGACCGTGTTTGGCATCGTTCGCTTCTCTCCAAGCTTCCGGCATACGGTCTGCCACCTCGCTTATGCGATTGGGTTGCGGGATTTCTGGAGGGTCGTAGGATTCGTGTTTACTGTGATGGACGCGCTTCTTGCTTCCTTCCGATAAATTCCGGAGTGCCTCAAGGTTCCGTCCTGTCGCCGACATTATTTCTTCTGCACATCAATGACATGTTATCATGTGGTAACATTCATTGCTATGCGGATGACAGCACTGTGCACGCACGCTATTTCGGAAGACCTGCGGCAAAGCAGACCGATACCGAGGAAAAGAGAAATCTTCTTGTTACTGAGCTCGACGAGGTCCTGGACCGCATTTCCAAATGGGGTGCCAGCAATCTTGTCGAGTTTAACGCTAAGAAAACACAGGTGTGTGTATTCTCTGCTAAGGTGTCACCTTTCCTATCCTATCCCACTCTTCAGAACACCCCCTTACCAATACAGGATAGTCTCAGCATCCTTGGCATCGGTGTTCGTAGCAACCTAAATCAACGGGACTATATCGAGAGCGTAATAAGAACTGCTTCCCGGAAACTCGGGATTCTGAACAGAGTGAGACGGTATTTTACTCCGGCGCAGCTTTGTCTCTTGTACAAGGCACAGGTTCGCCCGTGTGTGGAATATTGCTCCCATCTCTGGGATGGTTCTGCTAAGTACTTGCTAGAGGCTCTCGATAGGTTGCAGCGACGTGCTATCCGTATTGTTGGAGATTATGAGGTGACGAAATCCCTAGAACCTCTTCAGCTACGTAGAGACATTGCCAGTCTAAGTGTTCTCTACCGCCTCTATAACGGGGAATGCTCTGATGAGTTATTTCAACTTATCCCATCCTCCCCTTTCCACTTCCGAACAACACGTGCTGGACAGCGTTGCCATCCGCATACCATCCAGACAATGGCGGCGCGCACCAAGAGGTTTTGCTCCTCGTTCCTGCCCCGAGCCATCAAGGCATGGAATGCCCTCCCAGCTCATGTGTTTCCTCCTTCATACAATCCGGGGTCTTTTAGGCGGGGCGTGAAACGGCATCTCAGCAGGTCATTAGGGTGAGGATGGCAGACACAATGGGTACTTTGTTAGTTCTTCTGTGGCTGTCAGCCTCATTTTTGGATTTCACGGCCGCTTACCATCAGGCGGAGTGAGGTCATCCTGATTGGCCTTTCTATAAAAAAAAAAAAATACACGTGGACTTAGGCAGTACTAATGATAATGATATGAACATCATTCCTATAGTTTACGCCCTCCTACCGGATAAGGAATCAAGTACCTATGAAACTTTATTTAACCTTTGTAAAAGTCAAGTACCAGAATTCGAACCCGATTTCGTATTCAATGTGAACATCTATCTGTCAAGACCTAACCTGTTTAGAGTAAAATAGCATGATAAATAAATACAAAAATACTTAATAAGTCGTATTCCGTGTGAGTGAACCTTAGTCGTACAAAATGCTTACGCGCGTCCTCTGCTTAGCCTTCGCACTCATGCGCAGTTCTAGCGCCAGCTCGAAGGTCATACCCTTCGCTACGAGCCGATAGATTTGTTTCCTATCAGCTCCAGAGAGCTTAACCCTGGGTTTACTCTCTGGCCCCTTGGTCGACGAGTCCCTTTGGTGCGTTGCACCCAGAGGGGTCGACTCTGCGTTAGAAATAGACTCTGCGTTAGAGGTGGGCGGGGCGCGGTATCGGTGCCAGTCGTGTTTTTGAGTGTTCCTAATTATTTAACCTTTTTAAAACACTTAATTGAAGACGTAGTAGGTGGTTATCGCAGTCGGTATGTCTGTGGTTTTTTTTATTTCTTGTAATGCATATAAAAACTGCTTAATTAACGGTGTATTTTAGTGATATGTTGCTTCCAGTTTACATTGGTATCAATAAAAAGACCTAATATAGTGTGTTAATTTACATTTTTGAATTCAAAGTCTTTGTCGTCGAAATTTGATTTGAAATTTAAGTTTAATCGTTGTTTCTGGTGAGGGTGGAAAGACATTACTTCTGTTTTAGATAAGTTTATTTGTAGATTATGTTCTGCCAGCCATTCTTTTGTTTTATTGAGAATAGTGGTGAGTTTTTCGTTAAGATGTGTTGGGTTATTGCTCGCTATAAGTATAGATATATCGTCTGCAAACATAACACAGTATTGATTTAAGGCTTCAGCAAAATCATTGATGTAGATTAAGAATAACAGACACCTCAAGACGCTGCCCTGGGGTATTGAAGCATTTACAGGTATAGTGTCAGATCTTATTTTTTCGATGGTTTTGGTTTGTAAATTAAAGTGTTCTATTTCTATTGTTTGTTTTCTTTTTTTTTTTTATAGAAAGGCCAATCAGGATGACCTCACTCCGCCTGATGGTAAGCGGCCGTGAAATCCAAAAATGAGGCTGACAGCCACAGAAGAACTAACAAAGTACCCATTGTGTCTGCCATCCTCACCCTAATGACCTGCTGAGATGCCGTTTCACGCCCCGCCTAAAAGACCCCGGATTGTATGAAGGAGGAAACACATTTTCAATTATAAAGGTATGATTTTAACAAATTATGACTTGCACCTCGAATCCCTATATCGTATAATTTATTGAATAGAATATTATACTGCACTTTATCGTAGGCTTTGGTCATATCTATTAAGTATTAAAGTTCTGAGCTCGCGGGTTTGAATCTCTAATTTCACTATTTCCTCTTATTGGCATTTTGTTTGAAATTTTATGAGAACAATGTCTAACAAAAGGACATGCCATGGATGTAAAAACGCTATAAATGCTTCAGAATATATAATGTACTGTGATGGTTGTCATTACCATTACGACCTCGAGTGTGCCAATGTTTCGCAACAGGCTTTTACCGACCTTACTGCGGTGCAAAAACAGGAATGGAGATGTGTAATATGCAAGAGTAGGCTGCCCAAGACTAACAACACGGATACTCCTGTCAGGGGTATCAGAAACAGCATTATCTGCCAGCGTGGGGGAGCTTTGAATTATTCAGCTATCACAAATATGGACACTGAAGAACCTATGTCGCTTAATGACACTGCGCACAATATCACCGCAGAAATGCCGGATTTACACTCAATATATATAGAACTGTTAGCTTTTAGAGAGGAAGTCCTGACTGAGACAGAACTTATTATTATTATTGAGACAGAACCGAGAACAACTAAATCAGCTCAATATTTTGGTAGCCGCGGCTGTGGAAAGAGTTACGACCTGCGAGAGCCGTATCACTGGTCTGAATGAGCGTGTAACAGAGGTGGAACAACGTATCAGCACCAACCACACACAATGCGTTGACAGTGCACTCTCGGCTAAGGTTGAAGAACTTCAAGCCCAGCTGAATGACCGGGATCAAGATCTCCTTCATTACGATTTGGAAATATCCTGCATACCCGAGAAAACAGGAGAAAGCCCCTCACATATTGTCGTAACACTAGCAGGAAAGATTGGCGTCAATTTAACTAAACAAGAGTTGTTAGTGTAATGCGAGTAGGCCGTACGCCGGGATATGACTACGATGAATCGGCAGCGTCGCCGAAACCTCGTCCTATCGTCGTCCGGGTAGCGCGGCGCGCAATTCGTGACCAACTTCTACAAGCTGCTAGAGTTTGTCGTGGAGCCACAACCGAGGGTGTGAATCTACCTGGACCTCCCAGACCCAGGTTTTATGTAAACGAACGCCTAACCACAACAAATAGGCAACTCTTTAGACAGACGCGGGACTTAGCACATCGACTCAACTGGCGTTACGTGTGGACGGAGAACGGACGCATTTTTGTACGACAACATTATGACAGAGACTCCCCTAGGTATCTCATACGTTCGGAAACGGACGTTTTCCGTGTTTTTGGTGAGAAACAGGTTGGTGTCACTCTGTCCTCCTAGGAGCCCAATTCTCGGGCTCGTGACATATAATTTCATACGACATATATCACTAAAACATAGTTTTTTTGTATGGTTTTCGGGTGATATCCGCCATGTTCTCAAAATATCACAAGCACGAGAATTGGGCTCCAGTTGTCGCAGTGATCGCATGGTGATATAAGTAGTAAATAGATTGGGAACTTTAACTCGACGATGTATCACTGAGGCGAGCCCTAGCTCGCCCTAGCTCGCCCTGGCTCGCCCTGGCTCGCCCTGGCTCGCCTCAGTGATACATCGTCGAGTTAAAGTTCCCAATCTATTAAAAGACCGTAAAGATTGGAGCCTCCGTTAGCGTCTCTGATCCCTAACCGTTCGGATAGCTTGGAACCGCGGTTAGAGTCTCCGATTCCCTAACCGTTCGCACAACTTGAAGCTGCAGTTAGAGCCTCCTAAAAGTAATTCGATTCACAATAGATCTTATCACAGGTTCGGCAGCGCGGTTCGGCAGCGCCGCACTCGTCGCCTCGGATACAATGTTAGCATATTCTTACGTTGCGTGGTAAACATTCATCCAGCGAAAATTTAACAAAAAATAAAACGTTATGCAAACTCACCTGTGTATCGCGGCAAATGTTCCAAATACACTCACAAAAAATAATTACCATTTATTACTCCACTCAAGATACTAACACACGCAAAATAACATCGTTTTAAGGGAACTAGATGGTCTTGGCAAGAATTTTAGATTACATACATACATTGTGATATTATTTACCAAACAGTTTTGGTCTCTTTTTTACACAATTTGTACATAAAATATGATGATATTATGGTCTGACATGGTGCAAATTTAATGCTCTCGTTTACAGCCACACCAGATCGGGTGCTTTAATTCGGGCTGTATCCCTACACGAGGGCACTCACTTAAGCATCAAACTGTGGCACTACATCAATATAGTAGATACGAATAAATATGATGATATTATGGTCTGACATGGTGCAAATTTAATGATCTCGTTTACAGCCACACCAGATCGTGTGCTATAATTCGGGCTGTATCCCTACACGAGGGCACTCACTTAAGCATCAAACTGTGGCACTACATCAATATAGTAGATACGAATAAATATGATGATATTATGGTCTGACATGGTGCAAATTTAATGCTCTCGTTTACAGCCACACCAGATCGGGTGCTTTAATTCAGGCTGTATCCCTACACGAGGGCACTCACTTAAGCATCAAACTGTGGCACTACATCAATATAGTAGATACGAATAAATATGATGATATTATGGTCTGACATGGTGCAAATTTAATGCTCTCGTTTACAGCCACACCAGATCGGGTGCTTTAATTCAGGCTGTATCCCTACACGAGGGCACTCACTTAAGCATCAAACTGTGGCACTACATCAATATAGTAGATACGAATAAATATGATGATATTATGGTCTGACATGGTGCAAATTTAATGCTCTCGTTTACAGCCACACCAGATCGGGTGCTTTAATTCAGGCTGTATCCCTACACGAGGGCACTCACTTAAGCATCAAACTGTGGCACTACATCAATATAGTAGACAGGAATAAATATGATGATATTATGGTCTGACATGGTGCAAATTTAATGCTCTCGTTTACAGCCACACCAGATCGGGTGCTTTAATTCGGGCTGTATCCCTACACGAGGGCACTCACTTAAGCATCAAACTGTGGCACTACATCAATATAGTAGATACGAATAAATATGATGATATTATGGTCTGACATGGTGCAAATTTAATGCTCTCGTTTACAGCCACACCAGATCGGGTGCTTTAATTCAGGCTGTATCCCTACACGAGGGCACTCACTTAAGCATCAAACTGTGGCACTACATCAATATAGTAGATACGAATAAATATGATGATATTATGGTCTGACATGGTGCAAATTTAATGCTCTCGTTTACAGCCACACCAGATCGGGTGCTATAATTCAGGCTGTATCCCTACACGAGGGCACTCACTTAAGCATCAAACTGTGGCACTACATCAATATAGTAGATACGAATAAATATGATGATATTATGGTCTGACATGGTGCAAATTTAATGCTCTCGTTTACAGCCACACCAGATCGGGTGCTTTAATTCAGGCTGTATCCCTACACGAGGGCACTCACTTAAGCATCAAACTGTGGCACTACATCAATATAGTAGATACGAATAAATATGATGATATTATGGTCTGACATGGTGCAAATTTAATGCTCTCGTTTACAGCCACACCAGATCGGGTGCTATAATTCGGGCTGTATCCCTACACGAGGGCACTCACTTAAGCATCAAACTGTGGCACTACATCAATATAGTAGATACGAATAAATATGATGATATTATGGTCTGACATGGTGCAAATTTAATGCTCTCGTTTACAGCCACACCAGATCGGGTGCTATAATTCGGGCTGTATCCCTACACGAGGGCACTCACTTAAGCATCAAACTGTGGCACTACATCAATATAGTAGATACGAATAAATATGATGATATTATGGTCTGACATGGTGCAAATTTAATGCTCTCGTTTACAGCCACACCAGATCGGGTGCTTTAATTCGGGCTGTATCCCTACACGAGGGCACTCACTTAAGCATCAAACTGTGGCACTACATCATGAACCATATTTTCTAAAATAAACATAATACAATAGAATAGTGCATGTGTACGATAGAATAGAAACTGATTGATAAATAAAGTAAAAACTGTTAGAATTACCTTCTTTTTTATAAGTTTTTAGATATACACTTAAAACGAACCATCATTTTGAGTAGTTATCTAAGACCTTGAATGTAGAATTAATTTAACGAATGCACGACCACTGCACTGCTAGAATTATTCTCACAAATGAATAAAAGCCGATAGTCAGCATAATGTTCCCGGCGCGTGTAAGTCGAAAGATAAGGTGACTGCATACTGTACGGAATTGAGTTCGTGTTATAAAATACAAGTTGAGCGCAAGTACAAGGTTATATTTTTAGTATTTACAAACGAATAATTAATACGATATGTGTTTCTTACACGTAAACTATTATTGTTTTATAAAATAGTTTAGTTCTTTTATGTATGAAAGACAAATCAACCTCAAATTACGAATTATTTTCCTCTTTTTGAGTGTTATAATAGAGAAGTGGGGGATAATAAAAATATTTTGAATCAATAGAAGTAGGTAATGTAACTCATAGTAACCTTGCCACTTGTTAAAAGTGCATTAAAAATGTTGCATTACCTGCTAAAATATCAACTACAAATTTGTATAAAATAGTAACAAGAAAGCTCGTAAACATTTTGACATATTAACCAGCTTGGTTGTGATATAAAAATATGCATATAAAATATTGGTTAACTAACACAGTGAAAACTGTCCTTTAGTAACGTACGGTAACACACAGAAATTATTTTGCTTACCAATTACTTCCAGGCTCACTCGCACATTCAAACATTACCTGCTAACGCAGCGAGAATGGGTATTATCATTTTGTCACCGTACACTCTAAGCCAAAGAATTTGAACAAATTACATGGTAACTATTATTGTATGACTAACTGAAAAAGAAGTTACTGGGCAGTTAATTTTGATACAAATAAATAAAAAATATAATAATTCAAACATCCTCTAAACATTTAGTACTCTCAGTTGTACAAGGAAACAGAAATCTTACAAAACATAGTGAAATGTACTATAAGCTACCTCTTCTAATTAATATTTAGGTGAAAGACATTTGCCAAATGAGGTACCTATATGGTTGATGTACTTATCAACTACAATTTTTAATTACAAAAAAAAAAAAAAAAAAAGCTTTCTACAATAAAACAAATAACCTTTTAAACCGTTTTCTTTGCTTTGAAGTGTACATGACGTATTCTTCATTGCGGATGGCTTCTATGTACACTATCCTAAATAGTAAATATCTGATTGTCACAATATGTTACCATCAGGCGGACCGTAAGCTTGTTTGCCACTATAAAAAAAATATATGGTTTAGTAACTTTCAGACAAATACACATACACACATTATTAAATTATCATTTCAAGGAACTATAATTGTTATAAAATTTTTAGAATTCGATTCATTTTGTGTGGGATAAGTAAATAAAATAAATAAATAGATGCATAACCGACATGGCGTTTATATTTAAAATTTAAACTCCATTGGGTAGAGAATGTCTAGATGGCGGTGATTTTAATTTATTTTATGAATAACTCTAACAATTCAAGAATACGTTGTAACTTTCATTTTAGTTACGTGTATTTGATGATTTGTGTTAATTAGATGAACCATCATGTAAATAAATAAAATATTTTAAAGCAGGCAAAACCACGCGCGGTGCGTAGTGTTCCCACATTATTTACCGCGGTAGTACCTAAATATTAAATCGTTGACGAACGATTACCTAAAGCTAAAACTTTCGGTAATTGGATGAACCTTCATGTAAATAAATAAAATATTTTAAAGCAGGCAAAACCACGCGCGGTGCGTAGTGTTCCCACATTATTTACCGCGGCAGTACCTAAATATTAAATCGCTGACGAGCGATTACCTAAAGCTAGAACTTTCGGTAAGTAATTCGAGATAATTGTTTGTTTCAATATTGCTGGTTGGCAATATTTGAATGTGTGCAAGTGACTTACAGTGTTACAGTTTTAATGTGTGATTGAAAATGTTTGTATATATAATGAGCGTCAATTATATAGATCACCATTATTTTCTGTGATCAATATCTGATCATCCACGCTTCGTGATATTTATTCTCCGAGGAACACAGCAAGCTGAGATAATGTTCGTGAGTTTATTTTTTATTATCTTTTATATCAACTATTTGGTTTGGGCGGCTGCGTCAATGTTTATTTGTTTTGACAGGCATTTACTCCAGATAAATGTCGCGGTCTTCGCACATCGGACTAATCTTCTAGTAAGTACATGTTGTTATAAGAATGTTTTTTGTTTGCAGGTCTGCTTCAACTTCTGAATCCCGGAAGAGAGTTCTCGCTGAGGACCTTTACGTGTCCGAGTCGGAGTATAGCTCGGGTGTAGAAGATCCATGGTAAATATTTTGTCAAATTCTTAAAACTAAACACTGGTTAATTGAGGTATTATCAAATAATTACCTTAGTTTAGTTACTAACATATTGTTGTTTTTGTTACAGCCCGCCGATAAAGCAACGCAAAGCGAGTAAAAAGGCCAACGAGGAGAAGTCGAAGCCAATTAGAAAGTCGAAGTACGTATGTTTCCTCCTCACAATATTTTAAACATGTAACTTAGAAGATTTGTTAAGTAATCTATCTTATAGTGTATAGCTGCAATGCATTTTGAGAGTTGGATCTCACTGCACCTGTTATTTGTACTATTGTAATCTGTAAGGTGTAGATAAACGCTATACTTCTTGCCTGTCTTTTTATCATAGTGTGTGATGGTATAACTAGTCTATCATTGTGCGGTTTCTCCTTGTTTATTCAAGATTTTTTATGCTAGAGGTGGGCAAACGAGCAAGCGGATCACCTGATGGATGGTAATCACCGCCGCACATAAAAATCTGCGAGATCGGAGAGGTCGCTGATGCGTTGCCGGCCTTTCAGAAAGATTTTAATTAAAATCTTAATGTCTATCATTAATTTACAGGAGCAGCAAGTCGAAGGCGAACAAAAACGCCAACGTGTTCGAAGAGTTGTTCGGAGACGCAGCCGAACCTACACCGCCGCCGCCACAATCAAAGTTGTGGTCGTCATTATCTCGGCGTGTAGCGGGCGGCATCAGTCGACGGTCGATACTGCAGACGGGCGGTGAATTTTTTGTGGACCTCCGAGTATTCGACACGTCGACTATTATAGATCTGGACTCGCGGGACCGCTCCGACAAGTGGAGCGGTTGTTTGCGGATTCGCCTCACCCCGGAGGATCCGCTGTGGTCCACAATAAAGACCATATTTAAAGACAGCAGTCGGCTGTTCCAGGGTGAGGCGACATTTTACCCCGATAATAAGAAATAGTTTTATTAAACTATTTCTTATTATCGATTGATATTTTTAAGTTAACATTTTTTTTTTTTTCTGTTTAGCAAGTAGGTCACATAATCAGGTAGGTAGTTAATGTAACTTAGTAACAAGCACAATGGCTACATTGAGAACTATTTTTTGTTCAGTATGTCAAGCATCTATAATTAAAAAAGAATTTCCGGGACACTTGCGAAGCCTTGCCCACAAAAATAATACATTAATTAATTATGATGATGGAATTGAGACTGTTAATTCAGCTTTAAGAGGTCGTATAGTATCATATCGAATAACCCCCGACTGTGAATTCACTTCCAGCGGTGAGAAGTTGGCGATTACTTCACCTACTCACTTCATGCATTGTATTTCGTCTAAATTACGGAAAGTGCTTGATTTGGCTATCGCGTCTCATATTAATATAAAGGTGAACTTTGAATTATTTGTTAAAGTTATTTTACCTAAAGACGATACGATGGAAATAAAATCATTTGCTACGGAAAATATTCCCATATTTTCGAACTATTCTTTTGACAACTTATTAGATAATATTTCAGGATTATTATGTAAAAAGATAGATGGATTTCAAGAAAAGGGGAGCGGGTGGTCTCTTTTGGATATACTTTATCTCGAATCTAATATAAACAAATATTCACCGCTCAGAGGTTCTAGCTATTTAGAATTGCCAAAAAAAATTAAATCAAAAAAGGCTTGCTTGAATATCAGAAACGAAGATGAATATTGTTTTGCTTGGACAGTTTTGAGTGCTTTATACCCAAAGGTGAAAAACGCCAGTCGAGTACAATCATATCCACACTTTAGCGATGTTTTGAATCTTGATAACATGCATTTTCCAGTTTCATTTAAAGACATTAAAATATTTGAGAAAAATAATCATGACATTAGCGTAAATGTTTATGGCTTAGACTACAAACAAAACATTGTTGGGCCATTGTATAAGACATTATTAAAAAAGAAAAATCACATCAATATGCTTCTGTTAGAAAATGGTATGAAATCACATTATTGTCTAGTAAAAGATTTAACGAGATTAGTTCGAAGTCAGATTACAAAGCACCATGGAAAGTTGCACTTTTGTGATGAATGTTTATTGTTTTTTAAATCAAAACAAGATCAAGATAAACATATTTGTGGGGGTGTTGTTACGTTATTACCAGAAATTGGCAGTAAAATGCAATTTAAAAATTATCAATGTATGCAAAATGTTCCGTTCGTTATTTACGCGGATTTTGAGTCAATTTTGCAGCCATGTAATGAGAGCAAAGGCGCGCACACATTAAAAACACAAAAACATCTACCGGCGGCGTTTGCTTATTATATTGTTTGTAATTATGATAATTCACTTAACCGATTAGTGACCTATCGAGGGACTGATTCTGCGTCACAGTTCGTAAATCAATTGGAAAAAGATGTGAAGCGTATTTATAGTGTTATTAAATCAGCATCTGAAAATCCGGTTCCAATAATTTATAGCGATAAAGAACGATCTAGTTTTGAAAAGGCAGAGTACTGTTATTTATGCGCTAATTTGCTGATAGGAGATAAAGTGCGGGACCACTGTCACTTCACAGGAAAATATCGTGGTGCCTGTCACTCTTACTGCAATATTCAGTTTAAAATACCTTCGTTTATACCAGTATTCTTCCATAATTTATCGGGTTACGACTGCCATTTATTCATCCGTGAACTAAGTAGTTTTCCGGGTGAAATTAAAGTTATTCCCAAAAACAAAGAGAATTACATATCCTTCACCAAGTTTATTCAATTTTCAACTAATAATTTTATTGCAGTGCGGTTTGTTGATTCCTTCAAATTTTTAGGGACAAGTATCGAACAATTAGCTAAAAATCTACAACAAACTGACTTTACACATTTACGTGCTTATTGTAACAATGAAAATGAATTATTGTTGTTAAGTAGAAAGGGAGTGTACCCATACGATTACATATCAAACTGGAAGGTATATGAAGAGGAGAACTTACCGTCCATAGACAAGTTTTATAATAATCTCTCTAATGAAGCTATTAGTCAGTCTGATTACGAACATGCAAAAAAGGTGTGGAAATGTTTTGATATAAAGAACTTAGGACAGTATACTGATCTATATGTAAAGAGCGATGTATTGATATTAAGTGATATATTTGAAAAGTTTCGTAAAACATGTAAAGTTAACTACAACTTAGATCCTGCTTTTTATCTCACTGCGCCAAGTCTCAGCCTTCGATGCTATGTTACTAAAGACAAAAGTAAAATTGGACTTGCTTTCAGATTTAGAAATGATTAGAATGATACAAAAGGGAATTCGTGGGGGTATTTGTCTGTGTTCTAAAAGATATGCTAAATCAAATAACCAATATCAGCCTGACTACGACCCCTCGCTACCAAACAATTTTTTAATTTATATGGATTGTAATAATCTATATGGTTTTGCAATGTGTAGTTTTCTGCCATACGCAGATTTTAAATTTCTGAGTAGTAGGGAATGTGAACAACTTGATATCACTAACATTCCTAATGACAGTGATTATGGTTATATTTTTGAAGTTGACTTATATTACCCAGAGAATTTGCATGACCTACATAACGATCTTCCATTTTGCGCACAAAATTATACACCTCCAGGTGCAAAAAATATAAAATTAATTCCTAATCTATTTCATAAATATAACTATGTCATCCATTATGCTCATTTAAAAACCTGTCTACGACATGGATTACACCTCAAAAAAATCCATAAAGGAATATCATTCAAACAAAGCCCTTATTTAAAAGAATACATCGATTTAAATACACATTTGCGTCAAAGCACCGACTCCGCGTTTGAACAAGATTTTTTTAAATTATTGAACAATAGCATATTCGGAAAAACTCTCGAAGATACTGAGCGTAGAGTAGACGTAAAGTTAGTCACAAAGTGGAGAGATGAGCGAAATAAAACCAATAAATTTCATTCGGCAGAACAGCTCATATCTCGTCCTAACTTTCATAGTGCATCAATATTTGATGAAAATTTGGTGGCTGTTCAACTAAAACGAGAAAAGGTAGTTTTAAACAAACCTATATACATAGGATTTACAGTCTTAGAACTTTCCAAAAATCATATGTACGATTTTCATTATTCTGTCATGAAAAGGCACTACCAACACAATCTGTCTTTGTGCTATACTGATACCGATAGTCTTTTGTATTCAATACAGACGAATGATTTTTACTCAGACTTAAAACAACACTTTTTATCTTACTTTGATACAAGCAACTACAAAAAAGGATAATCGTTTTGATATCATTCCTAAAAACAAAAAAGTTCCCGGTTTGTTTAAAGACGAGTTAGGAGGCAACATTTTGTTAGAATTTGTCGGATTACGCTCTAAACTTTACAGCATTAAAACGAGCAATAGTGAGATAAAAAAAGCAAAAGGAGTTAAAAAAAATGTTACCAAAAAACTACGGTTTTCTGATTATGTTAATGTATTGTCAACGGGTGATGAGATAAGAGGTAGAAACGTTCTTTTTAGATCGATAAAACATGAAATTTTTACAACAGAACAAAACAAAGTTGCTTTATCAAGAAAAGACGATAAACGATTCATTACAAAAGATAATATTTGCACTGTATCCTGGGGACATTATAATATTACTGTTTAACTTTAAGTCTTAATGTAAATAGACTAATGCTATGTACACAGGACGTCACGTGGAGTTACCTTTGTTGGATTTTGGACCGTCCTTATATCCAAGACACAAGTGCTAGTTTAGCACTGCTGGGGGTAACTTAACTTGATGCCGTCTGTACATTAAACTGATAGTTTTATAAATAATGTAATGGTTACCTATAAGTGTCATACTTAGTACATTGTGTAAAACCTATTACTTCTTTTAAGAAATAAATTTGCTAAACAGAATACCTCTTTTTTATTTTCTTATCCACATCTCATATTATAATTATTTTATTTATTTTATGGTAACTAGATTGAAGGGGAAACAGTGTTAAAATGTTTAACACAATTTAGTAAGTCACCTCACATGAGAACTTGTTGCGACATGATTAAGTAAAATACTGTAGGTACACGTGACAAATTTACATATAAAGTAATTAGATGCTCCACGTGTAGTAAATTTGTACAAGAAATATTTACACATTTGCAGTTTGTGCAATCCATCAAACATGCTGATATGCAAACTTAGCGGTTTTGTATTACGCAGCTTTACATTAAATAACGTCATTTGGTTCGTGGTCCTGCTGCAGATCGTACGTTACCTACATCGATTGTAAGTATAATTATTTCTTGATTTCGATTTTAATAATTAAGAACTTCATTTAAAACAAGGTGTTTTCTAAATTTACTTTCTATTTGTTACAGAAAATGGATAATTCTTCTGACATTATGTTCAGTCAGTACGCCCAGGACCCACTGGAAAACTTCACACAACAATATCAAGAACTCTTGGAACGCCGACCGAAGAAGCAACCAAGAAAACTCAGCCTTGCAAAGAAGAAAACGAACGTTTCTAAGTCGTTCGTCTTATGCAAAGAGAAGCGTGGATTAAAATTAATCCAAATTAAAATTCTGGACTTGCCGAATGACCTCGCATCGATGAACACTTCTGAGGAAGACGATCAAGACGTGGAACTCAACGCCCAGTACGTGGTACAAGATTCTGTTGATGAAATTTTGGACCTTACGCACGTTTTAGTTAGGAAAATATCAAAGAGACTATGTGGTGACATTGTATAGTATAATGAAATAATTGTTAAATATTCTAATTAATGTTTATTTTAAATATTATCAAAATAAAATGTAAAACTATGTACTTGTATATAAAGTATTAATAAGTAATTGATAATAAATGATTTCGATTGAAAACCGTCTTTAATTGTTTATCTAAAAAAGTAAATAAAACTACAGTAATATAAAATATGTTTTTATTAAATTTATTATAGATTTATGCTATTTTCAGAACACCATTTTTTAATACATAGTACATTTTTTAAAGCACAATATTGCTTATCTCTGTGAGTAAAACAATTAAATGAATTTATATCTTTACAGTACATTTCGCATATATTTTTTAGATTACATATACCCTTATCACTTATATCTAGAATATTTTCATGGTCACATAGATCTTTTACCCATTTTATTTTCTCTTTACCCTTCACAATAATTTTTAAATCTTTCAAATACGGTTTTATTATTCTTTGAAATTCTCTATAGTCAATGTGTCCTTCACTCCATCGGAATCCTCTGTTTCTTTCTAACCACCAAACATGCTTCTTTTCTTCGAGAGTTAAAGTCGAGAATGGATATGGAGGTTTTATCAAAAATTGTTGGGTATGCTCCTGAGTGCTTATAGCTAATTCCTTTACTATAAAATCATTATTCCGATCTTTGAAGCCTTGCAAGTCCACAATGACCGTATAATCATTCATGATAATTTCTTTACAATATTACTTAACGGTTTGTATTCAAATATGCAATCGTTCAGTATTAAACAGTAGGCAGAAGTCTGATCGGGTATCTCAGCATCGGTTTCTATTTCCAAGCATACGTCGATACACCCCTTCAAGGCTTCGTGTTGGCGAGAACAGTCAACAACGAATAAGGGAGCAATGTCTTTAAACTCTTTCAAACCCAACAACGGCTCAGGTCGACGTCCGTAATAAGACTGTTGAAATCTTGCATATTGATCGTATATTAATGAATATTTATTTTCAGCGAAACTAATGTTTAAGTTTTCGTATGGATAGTAGGTTGAATTAAGGTAAACTTTTACGTCACGTACAGCGCAATGATCGAATTCCGCCATTGACATGGTGGCATTTTGTTTACGATTCGTTTGTAAGGCAATCACAACCATTCGAGGTTTTTCAATCTGTGATGAAGTTTTAATAGACCAAGTATGTTTCCGGGTTTTAGGCATCAATGGATATTCGTACAGATCCCAATTACGAAATGCGACTGTTATCGCTCGATCTCTTTCTAAATGTTTTAACAAATTAATTCTTTCGCGGTCTGATACTTTGACATGCGGGACTCGCCAGACAATTTTATTTATTATTATGTCTTGAACAACTTCGCCAGCATTTAACTTTAAAGCATTAAGATTTGTGTTACTTCTTAAAAGAACTAATTCATGTTTACAATTCATAATGATTTTTTGGTAATCTTCTGCGAAACCTAACACTTTATTAAGTGGAATAGAGGCTGAAAATACACCATTGATTGTATTGGATATACCAGAAGGGGACCAACCCCAAACACTAGCACATTTAGACTCATTATCATTTAACGATAGATATGATTTTATTGTGGTTGTGATACCTGCATTTTTTATTCTATCTATTTCAATACCGTTTATTTCATAACGGATGTCTTGAAATAAAAATAAGGCAGGATTGTTAACAAAATGTACATTTGATACTCTTTCCTTTTCTTTTGTTGTACTGTTGTGTTTGTACACATCAGCTCTGCCCTCAATATACAAACTGCTGAGCGCAGGTAACACGTACAAATCTTGCTGATTAATAGGTATCCGTATTTCATCATTCTTGTTGAAACTTGTCACATATGGTTTGTATGAATGAAATTCAAAACTTTCAATGCTGTTGTCATGTGACGGAGATTGAGCGATATTTAAAACGTTCATTTTGTCAATCCAAGTATCTTTAAAAATGCTTTATTTTTTTTGGTCAGCTTCTTCTTAGGGTAATGTAGTGCTCTTTTGTGCGATGTTCTTCTTGAACTGATTTGATTTCGAGAGGTAGCAGAGGTTTTATTGAAATTTAACATTTTTTCCTGAAGTGTAAATACAGCTGGATCTCTTCACCACGTAAATTAATTTGTTTATTTTTTTCGTCTAACAATCTTATATTGATAGAACTTATTGAACTTTGATTGACAGGAAAGTAGATTAAGTTTTTAGGTATTTCTATTATTCGATAACCAGGTGGTACATTCGGCACAAATTCATAAATTATATGACTTGCTTCTCCGTTCACAAATGACCCGCTCACAATATCACATTCGATGCGTATTATGGTTGTTGGTAAAATGTTGACAGGATATTGAGATTCAGTTTTTATATTCGATTTTACAGCTTCAAGACCAAACCCCAAAATCTTACCAATCGAATCTGTTTTATCGAAATAAACATCTTCTGAACAATATATACATGTTTTTAAAGTATTGTTGTTAGCAGTTAATTTCAATGTAGCATTTTTTATGTTGCTCTGAAGATAATCACAAATATCTTGTAATTCATACGATCCTTCGGGTAGTTTTATCACTTCATCATTTCCATAATAAAATTTATTGTTTCTTTCATCTATATTGGGAATAGAGTTGAATGTAGAAAAATACAGAAGACCGCACTCATACTCCCCACTTAATTCTAATGTAGGAGAGTAGTTTGTTGTTGAATAAGCGTCTCTATCAGTTATCGACACAGTGAAAGACATGTTTATACTGAACACGATTCTTTATTTTATCCATTATTTAAATGCTTTTTCCAATAGTTTTTTAAAAAAGTTAAACAGAGATGACCACAATTTATAGCGTCAAACTTTTGATACCGTACAATATTATAACTAATTGACATGTTTCTTAAATAATTTCTTAATTCTAATGGGGGTTTTAAGTCGCCAAAACTATCAAAGTATTCACAGTAGTTGTTTTGTTTGATGTAGGCTACCCAGTGTGTTCCTGGACTATCAGAGCTATCCAAATTAAGTACAGCACATTCTATTTTTCTTGGCTTCAATGGAAGTGTATCTCTCATAAATACTCCCCGAAAATATGGAATGTCAGTAGCATGTTCTAATATATCTAAATCTGTTAGTGCACGTCTAGGCAGCCGTTTAACTAGTTTTTTGAAGGGTTCAAATATAAACCAGCACCCTTTTTATGAGGTTTAATGTACAATCCTTTGCCAAGAGCCACTGCTTCCATTGTTCTGTTATGACGTTCAGACTCTAGAAGACTTTTCTGAGCTGCTTTGGAGTCATTCACTGCTTTTGCTATACCGGCTGCTCCACCTGCCAAAGAACCCAAAGCCGACAAGCCTGCAAAGATTGGGATTAAAGGTAATAGTCCTCCACATTTTGGCAGAGGAATACAGCGCGGCAACTTGGTTCCTTTTTTATTTTTGAAGATTTTTTTAGCTGCAGCACATGCGTATTTAATAGCTGTGTGACTGCCTTTGGTTTTTAACTTTTTTAGTTGAGATTTAATTTTGTTAACAGCTGCCATAAATGAACGAGCACCCGTACCAGCCTTGAGTTTAGCTTTCATAGCATTTTTGACTATCCATGATGCAACTTTTTCACCCTTTTTAGCATCTTTAGCTTTCAATCTTTTCCGAGCCATTTCCATAAGTTCTTTATCAGCCTTTCGTCGAATGTTTAAATCGTTGTCGTTGTAAGCAATATCGTGATACATACAAGCTTTGTCTAAATTATTTATACCTCTGTCTCCCCTTTTCAAACGTTTCTGTAGCTTTGTTCCAGGACCACAAAATTGATATCCAGGTAAATGTAGCTCGAACGGTAAATGGTTAATCACGCTGTCTATAATACCACTTCCCCCCTTCATTGATATCGTTAGAATGAATAGATTTGGATTAAAGTTATATTTATATGTTTTACAAAACAATCTCATTCCTGTCTATCCAACTGTTTTCTTCGTTGCTGAGGCCCAGCCATTTCACAAAATATTTATTACCTTTTCTTTTGATAATCTTCTCGATAAGGTAAATATCAGGATACTTAGTTTTTTGTAATTCGTACTCATAAAAAGTCCCTAATATAACCTGCTTATGATTATCTTCCAAATGATAAGTTGGTGGGTTTGTATCATTTACCTTTACTACTGTAAATACTTCAGTTGACCAGTTGGGAGTATAACCTTTGTAAAAGTCTGCTTTAAATTTGCTAATACGTAAATGATCACCAACTTGAAACTTGGGTTTCAAGTGTTTTCGATTTCTGTACGCCTTACTAATATTACACAATACAACCTTTTCATTTGTCTTATTTACATCTTTCGGCTTAAATTTTGTTATGCGATGAATAGTGCTGTTATAGTTCTCTATCACAGTATTTAATAATTTACCCACCCATCGATAACAGCCGTATAAACTGAAAAGTTTGAAGATGTGTGATTTTAGAGTGCGTATGACTCGCTCTACAATAGATGCTTTCTTCACGGAGTAAGTAGAATAATGGTTTACATTATATTTTTGTAACAGTTGACCGAAGATATCATTATAAAACTCTTTGCCCAAATCTGTTTGCAAATATTTAGGTTTTCTAGATGAATTTTTAAATATCTGGTGCATAGCGTTGACAACACAGTTTTTTTCTTTCGATTTTAGGGAACTTGTCCATACATACTTTGACAATGTATCTATCACTACCAATATGTATTTGTAGCCTTTATTAAAGTTTGAATATTTTTGTAAATCTATGAGGTCGGCTTGCCAAAGATCATCGATTCCTTTTATAACTGTGCAACGACGTGGGAAATTTCTTCTGGCTGATTTGTGAAGTTCATCAATTATGTCCTTTTTGCTCATTTTTCTTTATTTTCACATGAATTAGATTATCTATTTCAGACTTTGAATAAAATGATTTATTCAAATGGTCTGTTGTAAAGGTTTCCAAATTCTTCAAATGTAATTTCAGTTCCAGCTTAATTTTCTCAACATCATTTCTTAATTCTTGAACCGTTTTGTCTAAATAAGCTTTGTTAACTGCTTCGTCGTCTTCAGTTGGATATGATAACCCTTTTAATTTAGAAGATTTTAAATCGTAGTGTCCGGTAACAGATTTCACCAATGTTTCATTGTAGTTTCCAATGTATTCTGTCAATCGTAAACGTTTATGGACATGATGACCAAATTTATCTATGTTCATTGCTGTCTTGATGGGTTGACTCTTAAAAGAAGACTACTCAGTTTTCCAGGTTTCTTCTTTATATGTTCTACATTTATGATACCAGCTTCATGAAGTTCCGAAATAATTGCAATTATTTCGTTATTTACGCCAGTGTTACCTGCTTCCCAAGATGCAAGTAGTAACTTTAATCGTTCAACTAATTCGTTTGGATCATCCCAGTAAACTAGATCAGTATCTGATTTCACTGTCTTTAAAAGTGAAATTCCTTTACCTTGTGGAATACTTTCAACACTTGTAGTTGGATTTCTAGAGAATTTGAACAAAGGCTTAATTACATTCGTATATTTAAATCCTTTGTTGCTGTTAATGGGTTTTGATGATTCGCAATTACGACGATGAGCATTGGTTTCTATTAGAAGTAATTTGTAATATTGTAAATCATCATCTGTTACTACATCTAAATTTGGTTTCTTTTTGAACAAAAGTTCTTTTAAGCCATCAGTTTTTTTGACAGTAAGTGTTCCTATTTTAAGAATACCACCGTCGTCATAGACACGAGTTTTCCCGAGTAATAATTTACCTCGTTCATTTCTGACTCCAAATGGAACATCTTTCATTACTTCAGACGATGTTGACCAAGACAGTGATTGATTTTTAAGACTTGGCGAGGACTGTAGAGATTTGAATGATCCTTCGCTAATGTTATGGTCTTCGGACGGTGACACAACAAGGGTTTTGTTGTAATTGTATTGCTCTTGTTCATCATCTTCATCTTCCTCACTAGCAGATTCATTATAATCTTCATCAGAGACAAACAATGACTGATTTTCGTCTTCAAATGACTGATTATTGTCATTTTTAATTTTTTTCATCACTGGTTCACAGTGTTCTTCTACCTTAAGAGGAGGGTCATATTTTTTATTGGTCAACAGTGTTAGAGGATCAACAATTGGTTTTAATATTGTTTCTAATGTTTTATTGTTTGTATTTTCAATATCTTTTATCATGGCAACTTTTCTTTTAACAGCTGCTGCTGATTTCACTATTTGTTCTTTAAGGTTTTTCTCCATTTCGAAGTATTCCGCTCGGTTTCAAACCATGAATGAGACTGGTTAATAGATAACACAACCGTCTTTTATGTATGTTCCTCTATCACTATGAAGGTATCAAAAGCCAATCGGTAACATCCGTTATTTTTGCCACAATCCTTATTAATAACAAGATAGTTGAATGGTTTATTCCAAACGGTTGAGCACATCTCACGGAATTGGGACCATGACATGTCTGATCCCACATGTTCTTCATAAACATGCTTCAAATTAATGTCATCTTGTTTAAATAGAATGACGAGATTAGAATTGTCCCGTACAAGTTGTTTTGGTATTTTCGTGTAAGTTTGATTGATGTAAAAACAATCTATATTTTTATGACGTCCCATGGCGAAATAATCTCTAATGTTGTTTTGATTCTCACAAGCAACGTCGTCGAAAATAATAATTGAATCAGGCAAAGCATCATGGGGGCTTAAAATGTCTCCATTATGATTGTATTTATTAAATGATGTTCCAGGTACCATATTCAAAACCTTTTCAAGATATAAATATTTAGGTTGATATAAAGACTTTGAATACACATAAAGGTTACGGAATCTTGGTCCATTTTTATGCAATAATAAACTTATTACTAAATTGGTTTTTCCACTATTAGATGGACCGCACACAATACAACGTATTGTACTTGGTAATAAATTTCCATGCCGTCGAGGGACATTAGATGATGCAGGACAGATGCAATCTAATTTAAGTGATTCTTTTTGTTTAACAAACTTCATGATTCCGGTTTCAGCGCGAGTGCAGTGTTGCATTAGTAACAATTGAATGAGCTAAACTTACAATATCATCGTTTTAAATGTACTTTCAGGAAGTACAATGCTAATAAATGTTCTGTTATCAATGGTTACTTTGATGCTGAGTTATTGGATTTTCTAATAATCAACTGAGGTTGCATAAGATACATCGGAGACACTAAAGGAGGCTCTAACTGCAGTTCCAAGCTGTGCGAACGGTTAGGGATCAGAGACTCTAACGGAGGCTCCAATCTTTACGGTCTTTTAATAGATTGGGAACTTTAACTCGACGATGTATCACTGAGGCGAGCCAGGGCGAGCCAGGGCGAGCCAGGGCGAGCTAGGGCGAGCTAGGGCTCGCCTCAGTGATACATCGTCGAGTTAAAGTTCCCAATCTATTTACTACTTATGTGTCTTGCAGTGTGACAATAATTAAGATGAAATGCATCTTGTATGAAAATATGGTGTTTGAAATTTGGTGGTAGACGAGCCGACGGATTACCTGATGGTAAGCGATTACCGCCGCCCATGAACACCTGCAACACCAGTGGTGCCACAAGTGCGCTGCTTACCTTCTAACCTCTTTTACCCTGGATTGGACCTCCGGTACCCTTACTCACTTCAATTTATTTGATGAAAGCATATGTCTTACAGTGAGACAATAATTAAGCAGAAACGTATCTTGTATGAAAATATAGACAACATCACATACATTATCATGAACCTGCGACCCTTGCGTGTCAATCAGTACTCAAACCACTGTGCTAAATAATACTAAGTACCTTTACATAAAAGTTCAATTACATTTTCTGTATGATGCATTGTAGGAGTGATAATAGGTACAAACAATGTACATCGCCACATCAGGTTACCACATTCTGTCAAATTTATACAATTGGTATTGAACGAAACAGGTTTGACATAAAGGTGAAAATGGTGATTACAGATTTGTTTACATTAATGTATAGCTAACTGTACTTACCTCTTTGACTTTCAAGTAAAGTAAAAAACAAATTAAAACTAGTTAGATAATTATTATTTTTAAATACGGTTCGTGATGATTCAGAGGTTCTAATCCTACTCGGATTTTTTTTTTCTTCGGAATTCTTAGTCGTGAGCGTTGTGATATTATATTAGTTCTTAAATTGTTTAATATATTGTACTTAATTTAAAAAAAGTTTTATTTTCTGTTCAAATGCGTAAGCATTAAAAATCTGTCTGCAAAAACATTACATCTACCAAGTCACAAGCAAGTGTTTGTGCATCACGTTACACGCCACCGTAAAATTAGCTGACATAGATATATTCCTGCATCGCGATGGCAAAGTTTTAGTTTGGAGTTTGTATATATACAAAATTGAAACATGGATTTAGTGGATGTCACCTAAGACCGAAACACTCCAGTAGGAGACGGCCGCTCTAAAAAGGTGTAGTAAGACTAAGGTGATTATCTGAGATGTCTGTAAAGATAGATTAGAACCCGGAGCGATCGGCTGGGTTTAAATCAGTCAGAACAAAATTACTCTCACCACGTTTGGTAAAAAACGCTAAACGCGGTAAAGCACACAAGACGAAAAATGAAACACGGATCAAAATAAATAATGGTTGTCTCCGGACTGCAAAGTTGCATCGAATCAAATGAAGTCACAACAGTCCGGAGACGTAATCCCATTATGCTCCAGTTTTTGTTGAATAAGAGAATCATCGTTTCTAAGTACTATTAACCCACTAAGCTAACAGTGCAATCGTTTAATAATAAATTCCTCAACTTAGGCACTGAAATGATCGTTCCAGGGTAGACAGACAGTGACAACGATATAGAACGACCTTAAAATCTAACGTTACCGTATTTTAAATCATCACTTATCTATCTGTTTTTTGGGCAATTTCACTTAACTTGATTTTTTGCGACTGAGCGAACGCAGAGAGCGATTTCGAAAAAAATCAAGTGAAGTGAAATGCCCAAAAAACACCTACTAATATAAAACTAAATATAGTGACTACATATCAAAATCAATAAATGATACATTTGAATATGAAATATGTAAGCTGACTGTAAGTTTGAAAACTAACCTAACAAATGACAAATGTACTCAATCAGATTGCAATGTTATCGATTATGCTGACAAATATATACAAACGAATTGAAATGATAATAATGACATTAAAGGCAATGACAGTGCTGATAATGTGAGTGACAACCTATACTCATCAACCAATAATGCCAATGAGAAGAATATAGATTTTTTTCGTTTATAACAAAATCAATGTGCGTCACCAGAATATTAATGGTCTTATAAATAAGTCGGACGTATTATCTGTGTGCTTGTGTGAATTAGCAGACAAAGGAAAGATTATTGATATAACATAATATGATGGAGAGTGATACGAAGTTAGTAAACATTCCAAATTTTGTATTTGTCTCCACTTACTGTAGATTAAAAAGAAACGGCGGATCTTGCATTCTTGTCCGAAAACATATAAAATTTAACCCTATACACGCAGTCAAGCAGTATTCTGTTCCTAACTTAATAGATTCGATAGCAGAGCGCTATCGAATTAACAGATCACAATATAATTGTAGCCAGTATCTATAGAGTTCCTCATACAAAAGATAAATCTCAGTTTGATGTGTTCTTTAACAACCTTTATGACATTCTTTCACTCTACAGCTTCAAAAGGAATAAAAGATAAACTATGTGTGGTGATTTCAATATTGACCTTTTAAAGAAAACTAACCCTTCAGAACGATTTCGACAGATAATTTTAGGTTTCAATCTAAAAATAGCGTTTGATGAACCGACACGTTGTAAGATTTAATTCTTCTTACAGAAAGAATTGTAATTTATTTATTTATTTATTAAAGTACACCAACGATTGTTACAACTATACTTATGTAATACTTCTAGCTAAATACTTATAAACTAATTGCTCAATCAATTATAGGTATACACTGCATGCCACTATATTTGACATTCTACTTATATTAGTACTAATGTTATTATATTATTACCTACAGCATTACATACAAAACATAGCAATCACATATTTTTTTGTATTTTCTAAAATTGTATGACGAAATCTTCCAAGCGTCATAGAGTGCACATCAACACAAACCGACTCATTGTACTTATTGTAAAGTTTACTTAGTCTGGATATAGGCGAATTTGTACCCATTACGGTTCTTCTGAATGGCGGCAAAACGAGGTGTACAGGGTTTCGAGGAATACGTGATGGTACACGAAAATAAAAAAATTCAATTAATTTGGAGTAGCGGAGATGAGTATCTATCTATCTATCTATTATTGAGAACTTTATATAAAAATATAAGATCAATTATGTCGCGTCGCTTTTCCAAGCTAGTCATCCCGAATTCAGCCAGTCTGTCCCCGTATCTAAAATATCTACTTGACTTACCTATGTTGTATGCTAAGTACCGCGTAATTTTTTTTTTGAATTCTGTCAATTCTAAGGGAATGAGTAGCATAATGGAGTCGCCACACAGTGCTCCCGTATTCCAGACAAGATCTTACAAGAGAGTTATAGAGAAGAATCTTTGTTGAAATTTTCCTGAGAAACCTAGTGTTTCTTATCACAAAACCCAGCATTCTAGATGCCTTCTTTATTATATGGTCGATATGCGGAACAAAAGTCAATTTTCCGTCCAATATGACACCAAGATCTCTGACCACCTGAACTTCTTCCAAAGTTGCACCATTTATCCTGTAGTTATATGTTATGGGTTCTCTTTTTCTGGTGAATTTTATAAAGTGACATTTCTTGACGTTTAGTTCCATGCCATTATCATCACACCACCTAACCAGTGCCTCGACATCGCTATGCAGCATTTCACAATCGCGAGTACAATCTATGCGCTTCAATAGTTTCAAATCATCTGCGTATAGATACGGTGTGGAATGAAGAAAGCATGATGGCAAATCGTTAATGAAGATATAGAACAGAACGGGTCCCAAATGAGATTCTTGTGGTGGTACTCCTGATGTTATGTTACAAATACTGGAAGAGAAATCATTTAAAACTCCCTGAAAAAATCTGTTAGATAGATAAGATCCAAATCATTTCAGCATTGCTCCACAGAATCCGTATTTATTGGATAATTTACACATAAGCAAGTCAAGTGATACTCTGTCGACCGCTTTACTAAGATCGGTATAAACTACGTCGGACTGCTTATTGGAATCCATAGCCACCGCCTACTCCTCCGTAAAGTTAACCAAATTTATGCTTATTGATCTACTTGAGAAACCCATGTTGATGTTGTGTGACGAATTTATCAAAATATTGCTGAATATAAGGACAGATCAAGCTTTCAAGAGTCTTGGCCAAAACAGGGAGGATTGATATGGGCCTGTAGTTTTTACAGAATGTGTATCTTCAGATTTGTAAATAGGTAACACCTTCGCCATTTTCCAGGCAGTAGAAAACACACCCGTCTCAAGAGACCGGTTGTATATAAGATGGAGAGCCTTGGCAAGGTTTAGTGCGCAGTTTCGGACAAAAAATGGGGGCAGTCCATCCGCTCCGGCTCCCTTATATGCATCTAAGTTTTGAAGTTTCTTCTTAATGGTTTCTATATCAAGGGTAAGAGAAGAAAACGAGTCAGTACTATTAGGGATATTGGTGATGAAAGATACATTGTCCGCTGTGGTAGACCGACCTCTATTATAAACATCAGCAAAGTGGGAATCAAAATGATTACACATCTCAAAACCGTCCGAACAAGAGTTGACACCATTCGAGATTAAAGACGGATAAGCACCAGTTCCGCCCCGCTTTTCTTTGACAAATGTCCGAAAGTGTTTTGGGATAACTTTAATGTTATCCTCGATTCTTTGTAAGTAAGAACTATAACAAGCTTTTGTTTGTACATTGCAACGCCTTGATAAAAGACGATAAGAGAGTAAATCCAGAGGATTACCATATTTTTTATAGTTCATGCGATATTTGTTTTTTTCGCGTAATCCTTTGATCAAGTTGAAACTGAATCATGCTGGATAGTGGCGGTGACGGGGTTTACAAGTTGGCACAAACCTAGCAATAATACTTTTTATTTTACTACCAAAAATTTCGACCATGTCAACAACGTTTAATCTGCCATAGAATTCCTTATCCCAGTCAATTAATGAGAGGTCTTGTTGATCTCCTCATAGTCAGCTTTAAAAAAGTTTAGCCTATTATTTACTATCTTTGGGCGCAATTGTGACAATTCAATTGTAAGCGGCCGGTGATAGGGATCCACGACACTTAAAATATCAATAGCCTCATCAACCTTGGAGCAGAGTATATCAACAAGAACCAAGTCCAATTGTTTATCTTTGCAGCTTTTAACATGGTTCCACTGGCCAAGGTTATTAATTGTGATAAAATCCATGAAGCACTGACTAAAAGGTGATAAATGAGAATGTGCATCAGTTTGAGTCCACTTCATGTCACCCAGATTAAAATCGCCAATAATACCCACTTGAGAACCAGCCTCAACGAAGACACTGTCACAATTCTTAACCAAATGCTCAAGTGTAGCCTTCAGAACAGGCGGTGGAAGGTATACAGCGCACAATGTTAACTTCGGGGCGCTCTCACTGTGTCCCATAGTAACTGTAACCCAGAAGTCCTCACATTCGCTCTCCCAGTTAAACATTCTAATTGATTTAAGTTTCCTTGTGACTGCAACTAATACTCCTCCACCATCACGTTTTTTTTTTGAAGTTGCGTAACTTCCCTGTCTCTTCTATATACTATATATCTTCCATCAAACAATTCCGAGTTAGTTATATTGCTATTCAACCAGGTCTCAGAATAATGACATCGTAATCAGAACTACAAAGGTTACAATAAAAATTATGTGACCACGTACATTTTGGTAATATACTTTTAAACGATTGGATTTTAATGATTAAAAAAAGCATAATCATGCACTTAAAATTAATCTTCTCACTATTTTAAAGTTTTCAATGAGTCCACATTCTTAATAACTATGTAGTCGGAGTCATCACTTTTACGCATAAAATACGACCATTTCTGATCCACACATGTTTGTACCCCTTTTCGTTGGCTGCTGTCTTAGCAACAGCGTGGAGAGCCTTATTTGATGGTGATAGATGGTCGGTCACGAAAATCGAAGATTTTTGACCGGTAAAGCCAAGGTGGGAACTATTCAACTTATCTTCAAATTTTTTGCCCTTGTTAAATTTTATGGCTGCCGCCATAAACTGGTCACGAATCTTCATGCTAGCAAACTGCGTCACAATGGAACGAGACCGGGAACTGGCAGGGTTGATTTTAGCGACACGGCTGCAGTGAGTTACGCTATCAGGCGAGATTTTGCAATTTATTACCTCCCCGATCTGAGAGATAATGCTTATTACATTTTCGTTCCTCTTCTCAGGTACGCATTGGACTTCAATGTTATTTGATCGAATGCTTTGCTCTAATGAATTTAACCTCATTTGTGATTGTGGACTTAAGAATTATGTTTTCAGTTTTTATTTCTGCAACTTCTTTTGTAGTCTCAGATTGCTGTCTTTTAACTTCTTCAAACTTATCATTCATAAAGTTCATGGAGTCTATTAACTTTTTTGATTCCTCCCTTACTGACTTGAATTCCGCCCTAAACATCGTCATAAATCCTTTAAGTGCATCTTGCATAGATTCCTGCACTGACTTTTTCACAGATTCTTGCACTGTCTCTTTTATAAAAAGCTTCAAATCTTGGTCCTTGGTAGATGTACTCTCATGAGTACTCTCTGGTGACTGCAAAGCCTGTCTTTTTGGTGGCCTTCCAGTGGAATTGTGGTTGATTCGCACTATTATCTCATCATTATTGCCCGTTTTCGGTTCTGAGCAGACGCAAGAAGGACAACTCCAGGGCGATTTTATGTCAGCATCTTTAGTAGATAAACAAGTGTAATGAAAAGTATTCGCACATCTATTACATTGTATGTGGTCATCTGTATCTGTGGTTGAGGGATTCTGACAACAACCCCAAACTATTAACTCTTGTAACGACATGTTTGTATTGATTTAGACCCCTATAGAAAATTTTGAGCAATGTCAACTTTGTTTATTGATTTTTAGTCGATTTTGCTATTTCAAAGCTATAGGCGTTTACAGCGCCAAGTTTTTCTGTTACACTGCGTGGATTTGAACTCGGGGTATTCGGAGTCGTACGCTGTAAATATGTACAAAAACCACTTGGCCAGCGCGCCGTGGTGGGGCGCGTTGAAATTAGGCAGTAGATGAAATTTCTAATATTCTTCGGTTGTGTTGTAGATTTCTCCTTTGTTTCTCAAGGTCAGTGCCCCGAATCTTTTGAATATAAACGGCACAGCTGATTGTTTATATTAAAAATAGCACTCACAGTTTTATAGTAATGCACAAACTATTGATGTTGTTGGAAAGATTACAGCCTCAGGAACATTTTGGTATACATTTGGAATAGAATCGAACACTTTTTACTACGAGAATAATTTAAAAATTGACGAGAATGCAAGAACACAACATACGGCGAACGCATGGCTCTGAATCTCTTGAAAAGAAATTAGTCACGTTGTCTATGCTATCATCTTTCAGGTAGATGTTCAGAATCTCGAATGAATGTTTGAAAGCCATCATCTCGTTGGTTCATTTTATGATTGATGAGCTTTTTGACTTGTCACTAGGCGTGTCCACTTTGAAAAAACATCGATATTTTTATCGATTCGATACAACAAAAGTGTACATCGATGTCTTTCGATGTATCGGATGAAAACATCGAGTACTTTTTCTAATAAGAATATTGCAAAGCTAAAGTCATGTCAAAACAGGTCATCATTTCATTGTGAAAATGTTTGTATTTGAAGGTTATGAAAAAAGCTAAATCCAGTATCTTATTATAATTTAGATTTTAATTTTTCATAAAATAATAGATCTAACTTCCTTCGTTGTCTCTGTGAATCTGTGTATACTACAACCGCCCCGTACCCCACCCCCATCGGAATATGGGGGCAAGGGAATAGCGAGTGCACTTGCGTTTGCGCATTCACTTGAGCACTATAATATATCCTCCATACGTGGCTGAGCGTGGATATTGGCCGCCATAACCGTAATAGGTTGGAGGATATGTATACAAAGCCATTTATTTTGAAAAAAAAAACCTTAGATGTAAAAACATATTAATATTAGTTTTAAATATCATTTACATACACTTGAGTATTTTGACATAAACCGGTTATCATCGATTCAATGTTTTATGAAAAAAACAATGATACATTGAGTATAACGATAGCTTTTCAAAACATCGGAATCTATTCGATGTATCGCATTGTAAACATCGATGTTTTCAATACATCGATGTATATGGAATATCCCTACTTGTCACTACCATTCATTCACTCAGAAAAACAAAATGGCAGTTATGTCAAGAAGAAAAATTTATAGAATTTTGTTAAAAAAATTGTAAATTAAGTGCACATATACGTTGTGGACATTTGTTATTACGTTAAAGAAAACTAAACAATGTACAGAAGCGTAAAGATATTTATAATATGTTCTAAGTTCGCTCAATGAAATTCTTGGTAGGTAACAATATTTTTTACCTATCGAAGATTGTGGACCCAAGAAGATGTTACAAGGATTTCCACTTGCATGCTTGCACTGCAGCACAGCGCGGCACACGCAGTTCTGGATTTCCCGTCATAGACTGCGGCCTAGTATAAATTACTATTTTTCTAAGGGATGTATATGAGGCAACAAAAGTGAATTATATTGTGTGTTTCGTGATATTTTGATATTAAATCGTGTTATAAGTAGCTTGTATTTTATTTTTGTTGTTAAATGGTGTTATAAAAATCTGAATATTTTATCTGGATTAATCTGGTCATTGCTAATCATTCATTCATTGAATGAACGAACTGCTGTATGACAATTCATTCAAATCTGTCAAAATCAATGCTGATTCCGTTCACTCGTTCTAAAAACGGTCTAGTGGAGTACTATGGGACATTCTTGTCTGAGACGTAGTATCTTCTACTTAGTTTGTGGGCGAACGTCGACGTTCTGCGTAATAATACAAGGGTGTCACTGTAAGGCTGGATACCTAGGTCTCAACCAAAAGCCTAAGTTAGCCTACAGAAAATTTAGATAGCTGATATTTACTACAAATAAGGGTTTGTTATACATACTTTCTGCCAGATGGATGTACAGAAAGTACCTATAATAAAGGAAACTAGATATATAAGTTTTACATGCTATTTATTTATTTATTAATAACTTTATAATTCTGTTTTTTACTTATATTTCTTTATATTACTTTCTAGCCTAATTTAGGTTTTATAAGCCTCTGTTAAATGTGTGGTAGACACATGAGACTCGTTAAAACATATACATTGGGTCGCAGTTACGTTCGTCAGACCTTAACGCATTCCCAAATAAACACTATGGTATTACGATTGAATTAAATGATTTGATTTCGAATATCAGTCTTAAATGATTTGATTTCGAATATCAGTATTGAAAGAGCAGTATTAACAGCTTACCATGGCTATGTGGCGTCCACGATAAGATATGGAATTATATTTTGGGGGAATGCAACGGGTAAAGAAAAGGTCGTTATTGCCCAAAAGCGCTGCATCAGAGCAATATACAGTCTGCGGCCAACCGATAGCTGTAAGCCATATTTCATCAAAAAGAGCATATTGACTACTCCATGCATGTATATGTACGAGACTGTCCTATTTATACGGAACAATATGCACCTTTTTTTTTTTTGTTTTTTTTTTTGTTCTCCCAGGGGAAATGCGTTACGCATACCCGTCCGCCTGGGGGCGGACGGGTTATGTCGGACTGCCCCCGCATGATGGCGGGGGTTTACCGACTAAAACCCCTGGGCACCCTCTCATCGTCCATAGTGGGGGGGTCGTGGTGACGGGCACGAAGCCATGTGCACGACCCCCCGGACGGAGCCCGCCTCCGGACAGAGCACGAACCCCCCCCCCCCGGGTGGGTTGGGGGGGCGTTAGGGACAGCCGAGGGTGAGCAGCCGTCCCTAACGAGCACAGGAGGCGACCGGTGCAATGCCGGCGCGGGTACCCCAGTACCGTGTGCCGACTGGCCACCTCCAAGGAGAGGAAGGAGACGCGCATATTGTCGGCGTCTCCGATCCCTCCTCGCTCTTCGGAGCGCGTCGGCGGAAGGATCTTCCTCCCGCGCGCGCACCGCCGCTTCCTTTCCTGCCACCACCTCCTCACAGAAGGTGGCGAAGGCCTTTCAGGCCTCTTCCCCTGCCAGTATAGCTTCCACTATACTGCCAAGGGAGAGGTTCTGGCCGACCTTCGCCACCAGTGCCTGGCGTTGCTGGTCCCACGACGGACAATACGCGAGTGTATGATCCGCCGTGTCATCAGCAGCGCCGCACTCGTGGCAGGAAGGAGCCCTCCTCGGCGGATGCGATGCAGGTAATGACTAAAGCAGCCATGCCCGGTCATCACCTGCACCATCCTGTAGGTGAGGGAGCCATGCGGCCGCTCGAGCCACCGGTCAAGTACCGGGGCGAGCGCGTCCGATGTGAGGCGGCAGAATTCGGATCGCCTCAGGTCCGAGGCCCAGAGAGTGACCATATCTTTATGGCACTCCTTCCTGGCCGCCTCTCGCTCTCTGGGGCAACCCACCACCTCCCATGGCCATACCAACACTATGGTTATACTGGCCGAATCGTGGGAGATGTGCGCGGATATTGCGTGTCCTTGGGACTATTGCACTCCACCGCGCACAATTCTTGACTCCCTACAAGTTATTAATCTATGTCCTTGTCCCTAATTGTGCGTTTCTCCCCCTTCTGGGGCCGCTGACGCCACATCACAGGTGGCGCCCTCTAGCGCCGAGCAGTCCGGGTCGTTTCTCCGTCTGTGCCAGCCATGCGCGAACTCACGCAGCCTGGCGAAGTTCGCTTCCGAGGACACAAGGTCCGGGTACCATATTGGTCCAGGTTCGTCAACTACAATCCCTTTTAACAGCTCCCCACGTAGGTCCTGATATACTGGACAGCACCACAATACATGATGTCTGTCCTCCTCGCGTTCACCACATATACACGAACTGTCATCCCTGAGACGCATATCACACAGGCGTTTGTTAAAACACCCATGCCCGGTTAGTATCTGGGACGTTACATAATCTGGTGCGACCCAGTGCGAACTGAGTCTCCCAGACACGTCGGGGAAGAATTGATATAGCTCGCGACCCTTCGTCTCTGACTCCCACCGATCCTGCCAGATACGCAGCACGTCCTCCAAAATTTCTCGTTTGTGCCTGCTCATCTCTACCTTGGTCGCGGACTGGCGTGCCACCTCCGTCCTGCCTGCACGGGCTACCTCCAAGTCTGCGGGTAATACTCCGGCTAGCACCGGGAGAGCGGCAGTGCTGACTGACCGGTACGCTTTGGTCATCAGCACTAGTGCAGGCCGCTGCCCCCGGAGAAGGATGCCGCAGATGGATTGCACCCGAAGGCGCTCGAACCAGCAGGCCGCAGCATACACAAGGGTCGCAACAAAAGTGCCCTTATACAAAATCCGGAGGCCTGGATATCGAATGCCCCAGGAAGAGGCCGACACACGCGACATCTTCCCGTAGCATTTGGCCGCGCGTTCTACTATCCCCTGTGCATGCTGCGTAAACAGAAGGCTGCTGTCGATCACCACCCCTAGCACGGTTACCGAGTTCACTGATCGGATCGAGTTGCCGCCGAAGCGTATGACTGGGGGTCTCTGGAGCTTCCCCTTAATCGTCATCGTGGATGACTTGGCAGGGGAGAACCCCAGTCTGTTACGGACGCCCCAGTCAGAGATGGTGGTAAGGACCTCAGCGGCCGCGTTCTCAATGGCAGATCTCGACTGCGCCTCGATCAAAACGGTGACGTCGTCGGCATAGGCCACCATGCTTACTCCCTCCGGCAATGGTGATCGCAGCAGGTCATCAAGGAGAACGTTCCACAGTGTTGGTCCAAGCACGGATCCCTGCGGACACCCCATGGTGGAACCTTTCCAATAAACCTGGTCACCCACGAAGAGGCCAACTCGGCGGCCAGTGAAATAACCCGCGAGCATCTTATAGATGTTCGGGGGGCATCCCCCTCTTTTCGCCTTGACCATAATCATGGGCCACCAGGCATTGTCAAACGCACCCGAGATGTCAAGACAGATCGCTTGGACGTATCGCGCCGTGGACGCCCTGCCTGCGGTTAAGATCACGTTAAGAGCCGTGACCGTAGACTTTCCCGGGGAAAACCCGTGCTGGCAGTCCGATATCCCGCTGGAGATCTGAGGTGCACAGTGTAGGATTACGCGTTCAAGTAACTTACCAAGGATAGAGAGAAGCGTAATCGGGCGATACGCTTTTGGGTCCGTGAGTGGCTTATCATTACCTTTTGGCAGGACCAAGAGACGACCGTCCTTCCAGACGTCCGGGAAGACGCCTTCGTCTACACAGCGGGCATACACAAGGTGGAACTCCACCGAGGCAGCGGCCCAGACGTGGCGTACTATCCTGGCGGTCACCCCGTCGAGCCCTGGCGCCGTGTTAGGCAATTGCCTAATCATGAGTCCCATTAGGTCCCCTGACGGAGGAAGTGCATTGGGACCCGAAGGGAGCAGAGCGGCCGAGATCCGCACCTGTTTGTGATACCCTGTATCTTGGGATGGATCATCATCCGGACACAGGGCGTGAACAAGATCGTGCATGGCCTCGTCTACGGTCCCCGCGAATCCCTCGGCGAACTTCGTGCCGTTGATGACGTTAGCGGGAGGACGGTTCCGCCCGCTTGCAACACGGTAGGCCAGACCAAAGGGGTCCTGATTGCCGGATTCGGCAAGCCCCCGGAACCACGCGAGTTCCGTCTCCTCCTTCCTCCGTCGATATGTCGCTCGTGCCATTCTAAAATCCTCGCATGCAGTGGCTTCTACCCCACCGCGCTTTTTACAACGCTGCCATACGCGCCTCGCAGCGCCACACGCCCTACGGAGCTGGTCCAGCTCTTGCGTCCACCATTCATACCCACCTGCTTTCCGCGTCCTCCTACGTCCAAGTTGTTGCTGCGCTGACTTTGTGATCACGTTCGTGAAGTCACGGCTGATCGCGTTGGCATCCTTCCTAAAGTTCAGACATCCTATATTCACTCTGATTGCGTCTTCGAACCCTTCCCAATCAACACCCTTATCCCTGTACCTCGGCAGCTCCTCACTTGGCTCAGCGCATTGGACCACGACCCGTTGGGTGGGCTGGCTCACCTCGAATGTTATTAGCCTGTGATCCGAGGTACTCGCCTCGGGATGTACCTTCCAATTCTTCGCGTTGACGCCTCTGGTGGTTAACGTGATATCGACGTTGGATTCCCCGTTTGCCGTTGAAAAGGTTGCTGGTTGGCCAGCGGCATTCAGGATGGTGAGGCCACGCGACAGGATGAAATCTTCCATCGCCCTCCTCTTCAGGTCCTCCGTAGCTCCACGTCCAGATGACTGCCCCAGCGAGCAGAACCACATTGGGGAGTGGGCATTGCAGTCCGCTCCGATGCACACCCGTTTTCCCCTCAGCTCGTCCATCACGCGCTCTAGGTGGGCAAGGTGATGATTTATATCGTCGGCATACTTAAAGTATGCCGACACCATGTAGCAGTCTATTTGTTTCACGTGTATCACCATGCAGTGTTTGTTTGACAAATGGTGTAACACCGCAATCGCCATGCTCCGGCTATGTGGGTACACACCCGCCTGGGAGGAGTCGCCGACTTGGACGATGAGTTGGGACTTAGCATACTGTTCTTGGACAAGAACAATATCAAGCCCCAACTCCCGCGCCACTGCCGGCAACTCGTCCGTGGCGAGCGCGCCCCCGGCCAGATTCAGTTGCCCCACCCGTACAGTGTTACACATTGTAGCGAGTGGCGGCAACCTGCCGGCTCTCAGCGTAGGCCCTCGCAGGGCAAAGCCGCGAGGCCGTTGTGTGCGTGTCCGCGTCCTTCTTTTTGAAGATTTTGCAGGTCGCGCACACCGCCTTCTCCTCCTTGCAGTCCGGCGCCCTGTGCTCTGTGCTTCCGCAGCGGCCGCAGTACGCCTTCGCACTCCTGCAGTATCTCTCCGGGTGTCCGTACATCTGGCACTTGGCACAGCAGGTGACTTGTATGTGGTCCTCTACCCGGCACACGTTCCACGCCAGGTACAGTTCCTCCCTCTTCAGCAGTTCTTCCCGCAGGGCTGGGCGGCATTCCAGGATATAAGTAGCCTCTGGGCTACCCTTTCGGCTTCTTTTGAAAACTGCGCGGCCATCCCTCTTCAGCCGTTCCCGGGTCCACTGCGTCGCTGGGTCATCCTCGTAGTTCTGCTCGTAAATGACATCCATGAGCTCTTCAGATTGGGATGGACTCTGTGACCCCATGTACTGCCAGGCGGGGGAGTCGAGTTTTCGGCTCCGACACTCGAAGGGTTGCAGGCACCGCGGCTCTCAGGCGCTTCGCAGCCTCCTCGGAGGTTGTCTGCACGACAACCCCCGCGTTTCCAATTTTACGCACCTTATCGATTTGGACCCGGGCGGCTCGTGGGTCCACTGCCTTCTTGAGCTCAGCTTTTGTCTCTTCAGCGGTCTTCAGTGTTGTGTTCCCCTCACTGGGGTATACGGCTATGATAGGCCCTTGGGCTGTTGGGATCGGGACGCTCACCCTTCCCTTGGTGGCCTGGGCGAAGGTTCTGGCCTGAGGGATCCCTGTGGGGGCCATAGGCGGTGCGTCCTTAGCAGCACGAAGGGCAGCTACCTCCTCCTCGAGGCACTTCACCCTCTCCTGTGACGCCATCAGCTTCGCGCACACGTCTCCCGCTCTGAAACCTGTGGCCCCCTGTATGGCCAGCGCCTCCTGGGCTATGGCGGTGATGGCCGCGACGTCTCCCTTATTGAGCTTACTGCCCGGCGCATTACATATACTGACAGCCTTCTTTAATATGCTGTCCATCCTTTGAAACAGTTCCCCGAGCGACGCTCTGGTCGCCCAGTCATCCGTCTCGACCGGTGCGGCGACATACCGTGGCAGTCCTTCGTTGTTGGTGATGGTGGCCGCGGCGGTTCCAGTTGAGACTTGCTCTCCCTGAGCAGAGACCGGCGGTAGCGGTGACGTTGTCTTCGGCGGGGCGGGGGGGGCGGCCGAGGGCTTTTTCACGGCCCTAGGTGCGGTCCTGGGGGTGGCGGTGGTCAGTATCCCGCCGACGGGCGGGGTAGACTTACCTGCTGACGGTGGTTCCGGTTGCTCGGCGTTCCGTGCAGGCTCTCCGGGTTGGTACCTCCTCCGGGGAGGGAAGAGGGCGCTTCTCAGCTGTAGGGTCCGGAGTCGGACAGCGGGGCGTTGAGGGGGGGCTTCTCCCTATACTGGGCCGGGGCGCGAACGCCGCCAGCTCCTCCTGCTCGTCCATAGGGCGAGCGCATTAACGTACGGTACAACGATATACGAGTATACGTATATACACACACACAATAAAACAAAATAAAAACGGGATAAAGCAAAGTCAAATAGCAAGAATAAAAGAAAAACAACTACAAGCTAAAAATTGTCTTAAGTCCAACAAAACAAGATAAATACAAATTAAAAGAAAATAAAAGTCAAGTCCTATGCAAACATTCGTTTACACAAATAAATAGAAATAAATCGGGTTGGGGGGATACAATCCGGCCAACCCGTTACCTCCAGTCCACCAAACAAGTCCTCCAGGCAGTGACCTGACCGCGCCGGCCAAAACCCCGCTCGCCAAGGCCTCGCCGCTCGCCGCTTCCGGCAGCCGCTGTCAGGCTGACAGCAGCTGTCAGCCGCCGCACCGCGTGCGCGAGCACGTGGGCGCAGAGGTTATGTACGACCACGCGGTCGATCACTGCACTGAATTACACTGATTTCAGGCACAGGCACAAAACACGCGTCACTGAAGCACTGAAATTACGTTCTAATAATAAAACACCGCGTCCTAGCGCACACACGAACCGTCAAAGGTGGGCTAAGCTACCTAACCTCACCGGCGGAAACAAAGTGTATAAATACAAATAAAACAAACACAAAGGCGTCCAAATGCGCAAATTGTCCACGATATTCTTAACTATACAAAATAGATAGAAAATCGCGAAAAGCAGGGATAAACGAATTTCACTGCGAAATCACTTTACACTGGGAGCACGTGGCGCGGAGCGGTACGAGGAGCGCACGTCCGTTCGTCGCGGCGGCCCGAGCGCAGTCGCTCTCTGGGGCAGTAGGGTTCACCCCTCTCTCTCTTGTCGGCCGCCCATTTGTACACGGCCGACAATACTTCGGCCTCCAGCTCCCACGAAGCATCGCCCGCCAGCGCGCAGGCCGCAGAAAATCTTACCGTACGGTAGGATCTCACGGCCCGTTGTGCGATTGCACGCTGGGGTCTCCGTAGGAGGCGGATATTCTCCGCGTTGCTCAACGCCTCAGCCCATATTGGCGCGCCGTATAGGGCCATACTCCGCAAAATGCCGGAGTAAAGCCTCCGGCATTTAGCCCCTGGGCCGCCCAGGTTTGGCATAAGCCACGACAGGCTCCTTGCCGCTCTGAGCAATCTTGGTGCCAGTCCCCTGAAATGGGGGACAAATGTCCAACGGGAGTCAAGGACAAGGCCGAGATATTTCATCTCGGCCTTGATGGCAGTCCTGACTCCCCCGAGGGTGAGGTGTGCGTCTGGTGGAGGACGTTGCCGAGGCCCGTGGAAAAAGATGGCCTCGGTCTTCTCGAGCGCCACCTCTAGCCCCAGTCTCCTCATCCTGGCTACAACTTGGCTTCCTCCTGCCGATGCCTTGCTGGCGGCGCGCTCGTACGTTTTTCCCCGGGCGGTGATGAGGGTGTCGTCGGCGTAACAAATTACGCCGACGTCCCGGGGAAGCGCGCCGCGGAGAAGCCAGTCGTAGCCTATGTTCCACAGGAGCGGTCCTAAAACCGACCCCTGCGGAACCCCAGACTCTACGGAGTGGCGCTCACCCTCTCCGTTGGTGAACAGCACCTTTCGATCACACAGATAATTGGCTATCATGTCCTGTAGGTATTGCGGCACTCTAAAGTACCGCAATGCAGCCAAAATAGTTGCGTGGGGGAGGGAGTTAAAGGCGCTGCGGATTTCAAAAGACACCGCAACAACTCCCATCCCCTCCGCTTGAGCCTCAAGTACCTCTCTACGGAGACGGGTCAGGGCGTCGACGGTGGAGCGCCCCGACCGAAAACCAAATTGGGCGTCTGACAGGGTTGACAGGTTTGGGCCGATCTCTTCTAAGTGGGCGACGAGGCGGAAAGACACCACCTTCTCTAACATCTTTCCGACCTCGCCCAACAAGATGATCGGCCGATAGGCCGACGGGGAGTCGGCCGGATGCACAAGTTTTTGGAGGAGGCAAAGCTGCCCTTCCTTCCAAACTGCAGGGAACCTCCTCTCCCGGAAACACCGGTCGAAGAGGTCCCTGAAGTTTTCTTCCATCTGCTTAGCAGCGATGGCTACAATCTTAGCTGGGACACCGTCCGGGCCCGGGGCCGTCTTCTTCCCACGAAGACGAAACTCCGCTGCGCCGAATTCTTCAGCAGAGACTGGAGGGGGAGAAACAGCCTCGGGAAGAGGTAAAACGCCGCGTGGCAGAGGCATGGCCAGCGGGGAGAAATTTTCCTGGCGGCCCGGAAACAGAGCCTGGATCACTCTCCCGACTCTCCCGAGAAGTACCGGTTTGAGGGTCTCAGTCAGTGGGGGACCTATTGGGCGCAGCTTTGCGCGCGCCGCTTTATAAGGTCTCCCCCACGGATCCTGATCGAGACCCTCCAGCATCTCGGCCCTGGCATGATCTTTGGCTTGGCCAATTGCGTGCTTAAGGGCTCCCCTTGACGCGCGGTACTCCTCGTAGAGTCGGGCCTCCTCGCCCTCATCGCTCCTTCTCCGCTGGCGTCGACAATTTGTGTACGCCCTCCGGACTGAGATGCAGGTAGCCCGGAGGCCCGCGATCTCGTCCGACCACCAGTGTACGGCGTGTCGGGGATCGGGGCGGCGGGACCGAGGCATTGCAAAATCGCAAACCTTGGTCAGCGATTTTTGCAGCTGTGATGCAGCTGCATCCAGGTCCACCTCGGGTCGGGGGGGATAGAACCACCCCTGGAGGAAGGCAGCTTCTCGCGCCATAGAGTCATCGAGATGGGTGAGTGCCCACCTCGGAAAGGGCGAAGGGCGCCTGGCAGCGCTGTCCCGTGGGGCCCGGCCGGAAATCTCAAATCTGACATATCTGTGGTGTGTAGCGCCGAGCAGTCCGGGTCGTTTCTCCGTCTGTGCGAGCCATGCGCGAACTCACGCAGCCTGGCGAAGTTCGCTTCCGAGGACACAAGGTCCGGGTACCATATTGGTCCAGGTTCGTCAACCACAATCCCATTTAGCAGCTCCCCACGTAGGTCCTGATATACTGGACAGCACCACAATACATGATGTCTGTCCTCCTTGCGTTCACCACATATGCACGAACTATCATCCCTGAGACGCATATCACACAGGCGTTTGTTAAAACACCCATGCCCGGTTAGTATCTGGGACGTTACATAATCTGGTGCGACCCAGTGCGAACTGAGTCTCCCAGACACGTCGGGGAAGAAATGATATAGCTCGCGACCCTTCGTCTCTGACTCCCACCGATCCTGTCAGATACGCAGCACGTCCTCCAAAATTTCTCGCTTGTGCCTGCTCATCTCTTCCTTGGTCGCGGACTGGCGTGCCACCTCCGTCCTGCCTGCACGGGCTACCTCCAAGTCTGCGGGTAAAACTCCGGCTAGCACCGGGAGAGCCGCCGTGCTGACTGACCGGTACGCTTTGGTCATCAGCACTAGTGCAGGCCGCTGCCCCCGGAGAAGGATGCCGCAGATGGATTGCACCCGGAGGCGCTCGAACCAGCAGGCCGCAGCATACACAAGGGTCGCAACGAAAGTGCCCTTGTACAAGATCCGGAGGCCTGGATATCGAATGCCCCAGGAAGAGGCCGACACACGCGACATCTTCCCGTAGCATTTGGCCGCGCGTTCTACTATCCCCTGTGCATGCTGCGTAAACAGAAGGCTGCTGTCGATCACCACCCCTAGCACGGTTACCGAGTTCACTGATCGGATCGAGTTGCCGCCGAAGCGTATGACTGGGGGTCTCTGGAGCTTCCCCTTGATCGTCATCGTGGATGACTTGGCAGGGGAGAATCCCAGTCTGTTACGGACACCCCAGTCGGAGATGGTGGTAAGGACCTCAGCGGCCGCGTTTTCAATGGCAGATCTCGACTGCGCCTCGATCAAAACGGTGACGTCGTCGGCATAGGCCACCATGCTTACTCCCTCCGGCAATGGTGATCGCAGCAGGTCATCAAGGAGAACGTTCCACAGTGTTGGTGCAAGCACGGATCCCTGCGGACACCCCATGGTGGAACCTTTCCAATAAACCTGGTCACCCACGAAGAGGCCAACTCGGCGGCCAGTGAAATAACCCGCGAGCATCTTATAGATGTTCGGGGGGCATCCCCCTCTTTTCGCCTTGACCATAATCATGGGCCACCAGGCATTGTCAAACGCACCCGAGATATCAAGACAGATCGCTTGGACGTATCGCGCTGTGGACGCCCTGCCTGCGGTTAGGATCACGTTAAGAGCCGTGACCGTAGACTTTCCCGGGGAAAACCCGTGCTGGCAGTCCGATATCCCACTGGAGATCTGAGGTGCACATTGTAGGATTACGCGTTCAAGTAACTTACCAAGGATAGAGAGAAGCGTAATCGGGCGATACGCTTTTGGGTCCGTGAGTGGCTAATCGTTGCCTTTTGGCAGGACCAAGAGACGACCGTCCTTCCAGACATCCGGGAAGACGCCTTCGTCTACACAGCGGGCGTACACAAGGTGGAACTCCACCGAGGCAGCGGCCCAGACGTGGCGTACTATCCTGGCGGTCACCCCGTCGAGCCCTGGCGCCGTGTTAGGCAATTGCCTAATCATGAGTCCCATTAGGTCCCCTGACGGAGGAAGTGCATTGGGACCCGAAGGGAGCAGAGCGGCCGAGATCCGCACCTGTTTGTGATACCCTGTATCTTGGGATGGATCATCATCCGGACACAAGGCGTGAACAAGATCGTGCATGGCCTCGTCTACGGTCCCCGCGAATCCCTCGGCGAACTTCGTGCCGTTGATGACGTTAGCGGGAGGACGGTTCCGCCCGCTTGCAACACGGTAGGCCAGACCAAAGGGGTCCTGATTGCCGGATTCGGCAAGCCCCCGGAACCACGCGAGTTCCGTCTCCTCCTTCCTCCGTCGATATGTCGCTCGTGCCATTCTAAAGTCCTCACATGCAGTGGCTTCTACCCCACCGCGCTTTTTACAGCGCTGCCACATGCGCCTCGCAGCGCCACACGCCCTACGGAGCTGGTCCAGCTCTTGCGTCCACCATTCATATCCACCTGCTTTCCGCGTCCTCCTACGTCCAAGTTGTTGCTGCGCTGACTTTATAATCACGTTCATGAAGTCACGGCTGATCGCGTTGGCATCCTTCCTAAAATTCAGACATCTTATATTCACTCTGATTGCGTCTTCGAACCCTTCCCAATCAACACCCTTATCCCTGAACCTCGGCAGGTCCTCGCTTGGCTCAGCGCATTGGACCACGACCCGTTGGGTGGGCTGGCTCACCTCAAATGTTATGAGCCGGTGATCCGAGGTACTCGCTTCGGGATGTACTTTCCAATGCTTCGCATTGACGCCTCTGGTGGTTAGAGTAATGTCGACGTTTGATTCTCCGTTTGCCGTGGAAAATGTTGCTGGTTGGCCAGCGGCATTCAAGATGGTGAGGCCACGTGACAGGATAAAATCTTCCATTGACCTCCTCTTAAGATCCTCCGTAGCTCCACGTCCAGATGACTGTCCCAACGAGCAGAACCACATTGGGGAATGGGCATTGCAATCCGCCCCGATGCACACTCGCTTCCCTCTCAATTCGTCCATCACTCGCTCCAGGTGGGCAATGTGTGAGTTGATGTCGTCGGAGTATTTAAAATATGCCGACACCACGTAGCAGTTTATACTTTTTATGTGTGCCACCATGCAGTACCTGTTTGATAGGTGGTGTAGTACTGCCACCGCCATACTCCGGCTATGTGGGTACACGCCCGCCTGGGAGGAGTCGTCGACTTGGACGATGAGTTGGGACTTAGCATACTGTTCTTGGACAAGAACAATATCAAGCCCCAACTCCCGCGCCACTGCCGGCAACTCGTCCGTGGCGAGCGCGCCTCCGGCCAGATTCAGCTGCCCCACCCGCACAATGTTACACATTGTAACGAGTGGCGGCAACCTGCCGGCTCTCTACGTAGGCCCTCGCAGGGCAAAGCCGCGAGGCCGTTGTGTGCGTGTCCGCGTCCTTTCTTTTGAAGACCGTGCACGTGGCGCACACGCTCTTCTCTGCCGTGCAATCCTGAGTTTTGTGGCCCGTTTCTGCGCATCTGCCACAGATAGCTTTAGAGCTCTTACAATACCGCTTTGGGTGCCCGTAGAGCTGGCACTTGGAGCAGCATGTCACCTGGACATGGTCCTCCACCCTGCATAAACTCCAGGACAAGTAAAGGTGCTCCCTTCTGAGCAGTTCCTCTCTGAGGGACGGGCGGCATTCGATGATATACGTGGAGTCGGCACTGCCACGGCGGCTCCTCTTGAAGACGGCCCGTCCCTCCCGCTTCAGCCTTTCCAGGGTTCAGTTTGGGTCCTCTTCTAAGTTCTGGACATATACGGCTTCCAAAAAGTCCTCTAAACTGACGTCCTCGTTCACTCCATGGATGGCCAGTCTCGGGAGCCTAGTCTTAGGCTCCGTAACCCTCAGGGTTGAAGGAACCGCCGCTCGCAGCCGCTTGGCTGCCTCCTCGGTGGGGGTCTGTACTACGACCCCCGCGTTCCCTATCTTCCGGACCTTGTCCACCTGGACCCGCACTACTCTGGGGTGGCGAACGCCAGCGCGGGGGTGGCGAACGACAGGTCTACGATCGACCCGCCGTTTTGCCGCACACAGGTATGGTCCGTGTCCCTATTTAGAAGAGACAGGCCACAAGCCACCGCCCACGCTTCCACTGCGCGACCGCGCACGTCTGTGACAGGGTTACCCCATTCCGCCGACTTGGCGTTGAGGTCCCCCGCCAGAAGCACCTGTCTTGGTGAAAGTCGGCCCAGAGCAGCCGTCAGGGAGTTAAGGAAGACTTCAAATTCCCTGAAGGGCCGGTTCGGTGAAAAATAAACGCCGACTACGACCAGGGTGCCATAGGACGCGGCAACATATCCTGATCCCTTTTCCAACAGGCAAAGAGGGGGTGAATCCTGTGACGGCCGGGAAAAAATGGCTACCACCTCGTCGATATCCCCCAGCCAGTGAGGTGGTATGAGATATGGCTCCGCTGCTATTCCTAAACTAACCTGCTACTCGGCTACAGCTTGGGACATTAAGTCCTGGGCCGAGCGGCAGTTGTTTAGATTGCTCTGTATTAAGGTGCGAAGTCCGATCCTATCCATCATTCGGACATCGCACCATCAGTCGCCGCCGTTCTAGCAGCAGTTGCAGCTGGGGCCTGAGTAGGCGTCAGCGGCTTTCCCTTCACGGGGGGCGGACGGCAGTCCTTCGCCCCCATTATATGCCCCGCTGGCCGGCCGGATGCGGCACAAACGGCACAGTGAGGCTTTACGGAGCAGCCCGTTGCCTTGTGGCCCTCGGTTCCGCAGCGAAAACATAGTCCGGAGCGATCTACCGAGGAGGGACAATACGGGGTCGTGTGGCCGGTGCTCAGGCACTTGAAACACCTGAGCGGCGTATCTTCAAGCAGGCGGATTGAGGCAGAGCTCCACCCCACCAGCAGACGGCCCGCTTTCATAACTGCTTTGGCGGCTGTTACAGGGCACTGCAATCGAAGGATTCCAACCCCTCCGCGGCCTGTGCGGATTTCACTGGTTCTGACCGCGTCAACTGCACAGCCGCCAATCTCCATCGTCAAGATCCATCACCAGCAAGGAGGCGCTCTTAACCGGGCGCACGACTGTGGCATCGCCCTCCACTGCTTGCCGGAGCCTTTCGGTGAAGGTGTCCGCTTGGGTGTCCTTCTGAGCTCCAGAGAACTCGAAGAGGCGACCACCCAGCCGAGTAGAGCGGCTTTTTTGGGTACAACGCCCAAGGTGGTGGCGTCGCCAATCACTCCCCGAGCCCGCTTGCAGATGGTCTCGAGGATCTCCCCTTTCGCGATAGCCTCCGCTGTCAAAGATAAAACGACAGCGACAGGAGGGCTTAGTAGTCTGTTTGCCCGATGTTATAGAGGAGGCAGCCGTCTTTGTCTTCCTCTTGTTCGCCTTAGCCTGGATCTCCATAGGGGCCGGCTGTTCTTTAGTGGCTTTCTTGGCCTTGTTGGCCCTCTTCCTCCCAACAACCTTATTCCAGCCATCGTTAGCCGGGGTGGTTGAAGGAAAAAGAACGTCTTTCTCCATGGGGGCAGGCGCCGGAACCGCTTCTGGCACCTTCGACTTCTTCCCCACTCCTTTGCCCTTGCTCCTGGGCGGCGGAGGGGGAGGATTGAGGCTCTCTACCACAGCAGGGGGGCTGGCCTCCTTAGCTGCTTTCTTCTTGTCCGCCGCTAGGGGCGGACGGATGCGCACCTCGGGGAGGAGGCGGTCTTGGATGCCCGCAAAGCGGGCACTCGTATACACGCGCTCCTCTGCAAGTTTTTTGCAAAGCATATCCTCTATGCGGACCTCTATTTGCGACAGACGTGAGACTGTGGTCTGGAGTGCAGCAGTCTCATCAGAGGTGGTCCTCTTCCCCATCTCTGCCAGAAGAGCGAGGAAGGAACAGGCGTGATCTTTAAACGATTTCTGGACCGTTCCCTTAATATTTCCAGACTTTAGGGAGAGCCCAATAATTTCTTCAGCGTCCTGTTGCGCCGTGGAGACAAGGTCCGCAATGGACAGGTTGGAGTAGTCCAGTATGTTGGATACTCCGTACCCTGATGCAGCGCGGACCTTCCGGAGCTCCTTTTCGTTGTCCGAGACCTGGGCCTCGAACTCTGCCTGGGCCAGTCCCCGCAATGCTCTGGCCGCCTGCGCCTTTGACTCGGCCAAAGCGACATAATCGCCCGAGGTAGGCGGACGGCCAGGGCGACGCTTGGCCTTGGAGGCCGAAGACTTCGACGAGTCCGAAGACTCGTTGGATTTTGTTGAGGCGGTGCGCTTGCGCGGCCGCAAAAACATGGCGCCATCACCCGACACATTGTCGGGTCCGCTAGCCACGGACTCTAAGTCGGACACGACTTGCAGAGCGTCGTCAGAGCCCGACAAGTCCAATTCACCGGTGCAAAAGAATTTGCTGCCGGTGAGAGCTTGGCCGGGTGAACCGGCCGCCAAAGTCATTTGTGGAGCACCAGCCATCTGGGCTGACGTCTCCACGGCCATCTCATCCATAGCCAAATCGTGTGCAGAATCTGAGTCCGAAAGTCTCGCCAAAAGAACGTAGGGGTTGGTGAGCCTACCCTGAGAAGGGCCAGCTACACCAGAGAAAGCCGATGTGGCAGGCCTATCCTGAGAAGGACTGGGCCTGACCACGGAAGATGCGTCGTCGTAAGTCAATTCGTTTGCTAAATCAAAGTCCTGTTCGGAGATTGCCAAGTCGTTAGTTGTAGGAGATTTCGGTTTGGTATTTTGGATTTTCTTGTTTAATGCCATGAAGTTCGCACGAGAGTCGCTGCAATGGAAGCCCACCGGGGCAGAGGCACGATACCCCGGTAACCAAAATACGCCAGGGGGTTGGGAGTTCCCCCTGGGATGGCCGCTAGCAGGCTGGGTAACACCCCAGCCACCCGAAGACGACCGACGCCGCGCGAGGCCCCGAACGGGGCGCCCCAACGTCGGTCCTTTGTGGTTTTTTAATGTGGTTGTCTCCACCGGGCCGGCCAATTAAGGCAAGCCCGCTCCCACGCCAGAGAGGTCCTCTCGGACCCCCCAGCGCTAGCGAGTTAACCCTCCCCGACAGGCACGCCGACCCGCCGGTTCGGGGTGATTTTTTATAAAGGCTTTCTTCCTTGCAGTCCACTCTCAGTGAGCGGACCCCCGGCCTCCTCTCAATGAGGAGGTTACGGTGTACTTGGTGATTTTTTATAGAGATTTTCTTCCTCGCAGTCCACTCTCAGTGAGTGGACCCCCAGCCCCCTCTCAGTGAGGAGGTTACGGTGTGCCGCTTTTGGTCCGCGCCGGCCGAAGCCGGTACCACCCATATCTGGCGGGAGGCGTTCCCCTATCCGCCACCGGGGGACTCCTCTGGCGACGGCTTCTCCTAACGAGAAGCCGGCCAGAGGCATACCGACTAAAACTCCTGGGACTCTCCCTCATCTGTCCATGAGTGGGCGAGTGACATGGGGCCAAAGCTCGGAGCCTTTCACCACGTCACCCCCCGGACAGAGAAACAATATGCACCTTTTTAACCCGTCCGCCTGGGGGCGGACGGGTTATGTCGGACTCCCCCCGCATGATGGCGGGGGTCTACCGACTAAAACCTCTGGGCACCCTCTCATCGTCCATAGTGGGGGGTCGTGGTGACGGGCACGAAGCCATGTGCACGACCCCCCGGACGGAGCCCGCCTCCGGACAGAGCACGCCCCCCCCCCCCCCCCCCCCCGGGTGGGTTGGGGGGGGGGGCGTTAGGGACAGCCGAGGGTGAGCAGCCGTCCCTAACGAGCACTGGAGGTGACCGGTGCAATGCCGGCGCGGGTACCCCAGTACCGTGCGCCGACTGGCCACCTCCAAGGAGAGGAAGGAGACGCGCATATTGTCGGCGTCTCCGACCCCTCCTCGCTCTTCGGAGCGCGTCGGCGGAAGGATCTTCCCCCCGCGCGCGCTCCGCCGCTTCCTTTCCTGCCACCACCTCCTCACAGAAGGTGGCGAAGGCCTTCCAGGCCTCTTCCCCTGCCAGTATAGCTTCCACTATACTGCCAAGGGAGAGGTTCTGGCCGACCTTCGCCACCAGTGCCTGGCGTTGCTGGTCCCACGACGGACAATACGCGAGTGTATGATCCGCCGTGTCATCAGCAGCGCCGCACTCGTGGCAGGAAGGAGCCCTCCTCGGCGGATGCGATGCAGGTAATGACCAAAGCAGCCATGCCCGGTCATCACCTGCACCATCCTGTAGGTGAGAAGCCATGCGGCCGCTCGAGCCACCGGTCAAGTACCGGGGCGAGCGCGTCCGATGTGAGGCGGCAAAATTCGGACCGCCTCAGGTCCGAGGCCCAGAGAGTGACCATATCTTTATGGCACTCCTTCCTGGCCGCCTCTCGCTCTCTGGGGCAACCCACCACCTCCCATGGCCATACCAACACTATGGTTATACTAGCACTACACCGCGTCTAATCGCACACAAATAACCGTTTAAAAGCGGGATAGAATAGACTAACCACGCCTACGGAAAATAAAGTTTAGAAAAGTAATACGCACAAATTAACACTAAACGCGTCTCTATCGCAAAGCACGACCACAAATAAACATGCAAATCGCGAAAGCGACGGGAAAACGCGAAAAATTATAAGAATAACAAGGCACTACTGCCCAGTACTTGGCGCGGAGCACGTGGCGCGGAGCGGTACGGTGAGAGCGCACGTCCGATCGTCGCGGCGGCCCGAGAAAGTAGGAGCAACCCACCACCTCCCATGGCCATACCAACACTATGGTTATACTGGCTGAATCGTGGGAGATGTGCGCGGATATTGCGTGTCCTTGGGACTATTGCACTCCACCGCGCACAATTCTTGACTCCCTACAAGTTATCAATCTATGTCCTTGTCCCTAATTATGCGTTTCTCTCCCTTCTGGGGCCGCAGACGCCACATCACAGGTGGCGCCCTCTAGCGCCGGGCAGTCCGGGTCGTTTCTCCGTCTGTGCCAGCCATGCGCGAACTCTCGCAGCCTGGCGAAGTTCACTTCCGAGGACACAAGGTCCGGGTACCATATTGGTCCAGGTTCGTCAACCACAATCCCTTTTAGCAGCTCCCCACGTAGGTCCTGATATACTGGACAGCACCACAATACATGATGTCTGTCCTCCTTGCGTTCACCACATATGCACGAACTATCATCCCTGAGACGCATATCACACAGTCGTTTGTTAAAACACCCATGCCCGGTTAGTATCTGGGACGTTACATAATCTGGTGCGAACTGAGTCTCCCAGACACGTCAGGGAAGAATTGGTAAAGCTCGCGACCCTTCGTCTCTGACTCCCACCGATCCTGCCAGATACGCAGCACGTCCTCCAAAATTTGTCGTTTGTGCCTGCTCATCTCTTCCTTGGTCGCGGACTGGCGTGCCACCTCCGTCCTGCCTGCACGGGCTACCTCCAAGTCTGCGGGTAAAACTCCGGCTAGCACCGGGAGAGCGGCAGTGCTGACTGACCGGTACGCTTTGGTCATCAGCACTAGTGCAGGCCGCTGCCCCCGGAGAAGGATGCCGCAGATGGATTGCACCCGGAGGCGAACCAGCAGGCCGCAGCATACACAAGGGTCGCAACGAAAGTGCCCTTGTACAAGATCCGGAGGCCTGGATATCGAATGCCCCAGGAAGAGGCCGACACACGCGACATCTTCCCGTAGCATTTGGCCGCGCGTTCTACTATCCCCTGTGCATGCTGCGTAAACAGAAGGCTGCTGTCGATCACCACCCCTAGCACGGTTACCGAGTTCACTGATCGGATCGAGTTGCCGCCGAAGCGTATGACTGGGGGTCTCTGGAGTTTCCCCTTAATCGTCATCGTGGATGACTTGGCAGGGGAGAACCCCAGTCTGTTACGGACACCCCAGTCAGAGATGGTGGTAAGGGCCTCAGCGGCCGCGTTCTCAATGGCAGATCTCGACTGCGCCTCGATCAAAACGGTGACGTCGTCGGCATAGGCCACCATGCTTACTCCCTACGGCAATGGTGATCGCAGCAGGTCATCAAGGAGAACGTTCCACAGTGTTGGTCCAAGCACGGATCCCTGCGGACACCCCATGGTGGAACCTTTCCAATAAACCTGGTCACCCACGAAGAGGCCAACTCGGCGGCCAGTGAAATAACCCGCGAGCATCTTATAGATGTTCGGGGGGCATCCCACTCTTTTCGCCTTGACCATAATCATGGGCCACCAGGCATTGTCAAACGCACCCGAGATGTCAAGATAGATCGCTAGGACGTATCGCGCCGTGCACGCCCTGCCTGCGGTTAGGATCACGTTGAGAGCCGCACACTGGTTCAGGATTAATAAAAAAGGGAATTAGTGATTTCTCGGATTTTTCCGATGGCATCGCGTGGAGAACGTTATTAGAAACATATTATTTAAATAACTTTTTTCTAGAAAATGGATAGTTTTTTTTGTAAAAATACTTTTATATTTTTTTGTATGAAACGTCACTTTCAAAGAGGTTTATTTCAAAATGTTAAAATTTGTTAAAGATGACGACCTATATGTTTTATAGAGTGATATTAGTAGAAGCTAATTGTACGGTGCAACACACGTACATAATGTCCATCCAGCAATATTCTTCCGATTCGTTCCAATATCATTCACCTTACTCAGCTCATTACTCAGTTCACATTCAGCAATCATCGCGTGTACTCACTTTACCTATCAATTAGCAATTACCTATCAATAAACCAATATTTTCTTCTATCATCTTCTATCATTCAAAGTTGTACGGACAGCACCGTACATCTTTATGGTCCTTCGAACTTTGGACCTCGCGTGTGAATTTCATCATCAAAAATTCGTCGTGTGAGGTGCAACGAACTAGCAAATCAGCAAGCAAGTGACTATCAGTGTCATCACGTGCCACGTAGTTCTAGAAACTTATTGTGAAATTATCATCAGCGTGTCATCATCTTTAAAGCAACAATGGAAGACCTCATCGCAACTCAATATCAATTGATGCAAAGCATTGAAAGCATTTTCATCAACTTCGGGAAGGATGGACCAGAACGTAAGACCTATTCAAGTATTCAGAGAAGGCTAACCACTCTGGAAACCTACTGGAATGAATTAAGCAGCAATCACAGTCAAATCATCGATTACCAGGACGTCGATCATCAATACTTCAAACAAAATTGCCATAAAAGAACTAGTATTTACTGACAGCAGTTACAAGAATACCTTCACTACTACTCTATGCATAAAGAAAACCCTGACATGTATGAGAAACCAATGAAACCCATTTTGGAAAAACTATTTATCGCCGAAAGAACAACGCAAACAACGATAACGACGCCCAAGGTAGCATCAGAAATTTCCAAGCCATCCGCCCTACAGGAGGAAGGACCTGCCGTACAACCGGTCGCCGGTACCTCCACCTCCGTGGACATGCAACCGCCTGTTCCACCAGCAAGAGATCAGCAGCATTTGAAGCAATCATTGGAAGACATCAAGCCATCAACTAATCATAAAGGTACTACTAGCAAATTAGATGAAATGCTTCGTAAGCAGAGGAGTAATTTCAAGGCTTTTGCTCGCACCGTTACCAACATCAACTTCAATATGATATCAGAGAAATGGCAATACGAAGACGTTATCAAAAATATAGAATCAAGGTGGACTACTATCGACTCTCTTCACTGGGAGATAGATAGCGAGCTCTATGAAGAAAACGAGGATTATGATCGGACCTTCAACACATATGAAAAGGAATACAACGAGATCAAGCAGGTATTAAATCAAAAGAAATGGTCAGCATCTTACAAAACACAATCAACACCGACTATGGATATTCCGTCGTTCAACGGTGATTATCATAAGTGGGTATCATTCAAGGATCTCTTCGTCGAATCCATACATAGCAACTTCTCGATGCCAAATGCGCAAAAGATGCAATTTCTGAAGAGCAAGGTCAAAGGCGAAGCAGAAAAATTGATCAACCACCTCAATATCAGTTCGGAAAATTATCAAATTTGTTGGGATATTTTGAATCATCGATACAACAACACTAAATTAATATTCAGTTCTCATGTTAACATCCTAATGAGCCTGCCATCTATGCAACAACAAACAGCGCCGCTTATCAAAAAGATTCATGACACTTCAAACGAATGTCTGAACGCCATCAAAGCACTCGGAGTGGAAATTTCCACCTGGGATCCCTTGATAGTACACATACTATCACAGAAATTGGATTGTGAAACCCACAAAGAGTACATAGAATCTCTTAAACATCCTCGTGAGTTACCATCATTAGCCGAATTCTTCGAGTTTCTAGAAAACAAGTTTACCTCACTCGAAGCATCAAGGCGTAAGCAGGACAGCAACATCAAGACATCGTTTCCGATTTCATTACTTCCGAACAAACAATTACAACATAAAAATAATTATTTTAACAAATTTCCTGCAAATACAGCACATAATAGCAAACCGACACCGAAAGCATTCTACGCAGCGTCAGCATTTCGGTGCCTTAATTGCAATGGTAAACACGGAATCTTTAACTGCGATGAATTTCTACACATGCCGAATGAAATGAAATTGAAAACAGTTAATAATGCCATTCAACGAAGACATGTAGTAAGTGTACGAAACATCACAATACGCTACTACATGATGCATTAACAAAGGCAAATACACCAAATAAATCCAAGGATTCCGTCAATGTCTCACAAAATAAATCATCAGAGATCCTCTTAGTAGTAAATAGATTGGGAACTTTAACTCGACGATGTATCACTGAGGCGAGCCCTAGCTCGCCCTAGCTCGCCCTGGCTCGCCCTGGCTCGCCCTGGCTCGCCTCAGTGATACATCGTCGAGTTAAAGTTCCCAATCTATTAAAAGACCGTAAAGATTGGAGCCTCCGTTAGCGTCTCTGATCCCTAACCGTTCGGATAGCTTGGAACCGCGGTTAGAGTCTCCGATTCCTTAACCGTTCGCACAACTTGAAGCTGCAGTTAGAGCCTCCTAAAAGTAATTCGATTCACAATAGATCTTATCACAGGTTCGGCAGCGCGGTTCGGCAGCGCCGCACTCATCGCCTCGGATACAATGTTAGCATATTCTTACGTTGCGTGGTAAACATTCATCCAGCGAAAATTTAACAAAAAATAAAACGTTATGCAAACTCACCTGTGTATCGCGGCAAATGTTCCAAATACACTCACAAAAAATAATTACCATTTATTACTCCACTCAAGATACTAACACACGCAAAATAACATCGTTTTAAGGGAACTAGATGGTCTTGGCAAGAATTTTAGATTACATACATACATTGTGATATTATTTACCAAACAGTTTTGGTCTCTTTTTTACACAATTTGTACATAAAATATGATGATATTATGGTCTGACATGGTGCAAATTTAATGCTCTCGTTTACAGCCACACCAGATCGGGTGCTTTAATTCGGGCTGTATCCCTACACGAGGGCACTCACTTAAGCATCAAACTGTGGCACTACATCAATATAGTAGATACGAATAAATATGATGATATTATGGTCTGACATGGTGCAAATTTAATGATCTCGTTTACAGCCACACCAGATCGTGTGCTATAATTCGGGCTGTATCCCTACACGAGGGCACTCACTTAAGCATCAAACTGCGGCACTACATCAATATAGTAGATACGAATAAATATGATGATATTATGGTCTGACATGGTGCAAATTTAATGCTCTCGTTTACAGCCACACCAGATCGGGTGCTTTAATTCAGGCTGTATCCCTACACGAGGGCACTCACTTAAGCATCAAACTGTGGCACTACATCAATATAGTAGATACGAATAAATATGATGATATTATGGTCTGACATGGTGCAAATTTAATGCTCTCGTTTACAGCCACACCAGATCGGGTGCTTTAATTCAGGCTGTATCCCTACACGAGGGCACTCACTTAAGCATCAAACTGTGGCACTACATCAATATCGTAGACAGGAATAAATATGATGATATTATGGTCTGACATGGTGCAAATTTAATGCTCTCGTTTACAGCCACACCAGATCGGGTGCTTTAATTCAGGCTGTATCCCTACACGAGGGCACTCACTTAAGCATCAAACTGTGGCACTACATCAATATAGTAGATACGAATAAATATGATGATATTATGGTCTGACATGGTGCAAATTTAATGCTCTCGTTTACAGCCACACCAGATCGGGTGCTTTAATTCAGGCTGTATCCCTACACGAGGGCACTCACTTAAGCATCAAACTGTGGCACTACATCAATATAGTAGATACGAATAAATATGATGATATTATGGTCTGACATGGTGCAAATTTAATGCTCTCGTTTACAGCCACACCAGATCGGGTGCTTTAATTCAGGCTGTATCCCTACACGAGGGCACTCACTTAAGCATCAAACTGTGGCACTACATCAATATAGTAGACAGGAATAAATATGATGATATTATGGTCTGACATGGTGCAAATTTAATGCTCTCGTTTACAGCCACACCAGATCGGGTGCTTTAATTCGGGCTGTATCCCTACACGAGGGCACTCACTTAAGCATCAAACTGTGGCACTACATCAATATAGTAGATACGAATAAATATGATGATATTATGGTCTGACATGGTGCAAATTTAATGCTCTCGTTTACAGCCACACCAGATCGGGTGCTTTAATTCAGGCTGTATCCCTACACGAGGGCACTCACTTAAGCATCAAACTGTGGCACTACATCAATATAGTAGATACGAATAAATATGATGATATTATGGTCTGACATGGTGCAAATTTAATGCTCTCGTTTACAGCCACACCAGATCGGGTGCTTTAATTCAGGCTGTATCCCTACACGAGGGCACTCACTTAAGCATCAAACTGTGGCACTACATCAATATAGTAGATACGAATAAATATGATGATATTATGGTCTGACATGGTGCAAATTTAATGCTCTCGTTTACAGCCACACCAGATCGGGTGCTTTAATTCAGGCTGTATCCCTACACGAGGGCACTCACTTAAGCATCAAACTGTGGCACTACATCAATATAGTAGATACGAATAAATATGATGATATTATGGTCTGACATGGTGCAAATTTAATGCTCTCGTTTACAGCCACACCAGATCGGGTGCTATAATTCAGGCTGTATCCCTACACGAGGGCACTCACTTAAGCATCAAACTGTGGCACTACATCAATATAGTAGATACGAATAAATATGATGATATTATGGTCTGACATGGTGCAAATTTAATGCTCTCGTTTACAGCCACACCAGATCGGGTGCTATAATTCGGGCTGTATCCCTACACGAGGGCACTCACTTAAGCATCAAACTGTGGCACTACATCAATATAGTAGATACGAATAAATATGATGATATTATGGTCTGACATGGTGCAAATTTAATGCTCTCGTTTACAGCCACACCAGATCGGGTGCTTTAATTCGGGCTGTATCCCTACACGAGGGCACTCACTTAAGCATCAAACTGTGGCACTACATCATGAACCATATTTTCTAAAATAAACATAATACAATAGAATAGTGCATGTGTACGATAGAATAGAAACTGATTGATAAATAAAGTAAAAACTGTTAGAATTACCTTCTTTTTTATAAGTTTTTAGATATACACTTAAAAAGAACCATCATTTTGAGTAGTTATCTAAGACCTTGAATGTAGAATTAATTTAACGAATGCACGACCACTGCACTGCTAGAATTATTCTCACAAATGAATAAAAGCCGATAGTCAGCATAATGTTCCCGGCGCGTGTAAGTCGAAAGATAAGGTGACTGCATACTGTACGGAATTGAGTTCGTGTTATAAAATACAAGTTGAGCGCAAGTACAAGGTTATATTTTTAGTATTTACAAACGAATAATTAATACGATATGTGTTTCTTACACGTAAACTATTATTGTTTTATAAAATAGTTTAGTTCTTTTATGTATGAAAGACAAATCAACCTCAAATTACGAATTATTTTCCTCTTTTTGAGTGTTATAATAGAGAAGTGGGGGATAATAAAAATATTTTGAATCAATAGAAGTAGGTAATGACTTTCAAATTATACATCAACTCATAGTAACCTTGCCACTTGTTATAAGTGCATTAAAAATGTTGCATTACCTGCTAAAATATCAACTACAAATTTGTATAAAATAGTAACAAGAAAGCTCGTAAACATTTTGACATATTAACCAGCTTGGTTGTGATATAAAAATATGCATATAAAATATTGGTTAACTAACACAGTGAAAACTGTCCTTTAGTAACGTACGGTAACACACAGAAATTATTTTGCTTACCAATTACTTCCAGGCTCACTCGCACATTCAAACATTACCTGCTAACGCAGCGAGAATGGGTATTATCATTTTGTCACCGTACACTGTAAGCCAAAGAATTTGAACAAATTACATGGTAACTATTATTGTATAACTAACTGAAAAAGAAGTTACTGGGCAGTTAATTTTGATACAAATAAATAAAAAATATAATAATTCAAACATCCTCTAAACATTTAGTACTCTCAGTTGTACAAGGAAACAGAAATCTTACAAAACATAGTGAAATGTACTATAAGCTACCTCTTCTAATTAATATTTAGGTGAAAGACATTTGCCAAATGAGGTACCTATATGGTTGATGTACTTATCAACTACAATTTTTAATTACAAAAAAAAAAAAAAAAAAGCTTTCTACAATAAAACAAATAACCTTTTAAACCGTTTTCTTTGCTTTGAAGTGTACATGACGTATTCTTCATTGCGGATGGCTTCTATGTACACTATCCTAAATAGTAAATATCTGATTGTCACAATATGTTACCATCAGGCGGACCGTAAGCTTGTTTGCCACTATAAAAAAAATATATGGTTTAGTAACTTTCAGACAAATACACATACACACATTATTAAATTATCATTTCAAGGAACTATAATTGTTATAAAATTTTTAGAATTCGATTCATTTTGTGTGGGATAAGTAAATAAAATAAATAAATAGATGCATAACCGACATGGCGTTTATATTTAAAATTTAAACTCCATTGGGTAGAGAATGTCTAGATGGCGGTGATTTTAATTTATTTTATGAATAACTCTAACAATTCAAGAATACGTTGTAACTTTCATTTTAGTTACGTGTATTTGTTGATTTGTGTTAATTAGATGAACCATCATGTAAATAAATAAAATATTTTAAAGCAGGCAAAACCACGCGCGGTGCGTAGTGTTCCCACATTATTTACCGCGGTAGTACCTAAATATTAAATCGTTGACGAACGATTACCTAAAGCTAAAACTTTCGGTAATTGGATGAACCTTCATGTAAATAAATAAAATATTTTAAAGCAGGCAAAACCACGCGCGGTGCGTAGTGTTCCCACATTATTTACCACGGCAGTACCTAAATATTAAATCGCTGACGAGCGATTACCTAAAGCTAGAACTTTCGGTAAGTAATTCGAGATAATTGTTTGTTTCAATATTGCTGGTTGGCAATATTTGAATGTGTGCAAGTGACTTACAGTGTTACAGTTTTAATGTGTGATTGAAAATGTTTGTATATATAATGAGCGTCAATTATATAGATCACCATTATTTTCTGTGATCAATATCTGATCATCCACGCTTCGTGATATTTATTCTCCGAGGAACACAGCAAGCTGAGATAATGTTCGTGAGTTTATTTTTTATTATCTTTTATATCAACTATTTGGTTTGGGCGGCTGCGTCAATGTTTATTTGTTTTGACAGGCATTTACTCCAGATAAATGTCGCGGTCTTCGCACATCGGACTAATCTTCTAGTAAGTACATGTTGTTATAAGAATGTTTTTTGTTTGCAGGTCTGCTTCAACTTCTGAATCCCGGAAGAGAGTTCTCGCTGAGGAGCTTTACGTGTCCGAGTCGGAGTATAGCTCGGGTGTAGAAGATCCATGGTAAATATTTTGTCAAATTCTTAAAACTAAACACTGGTTAATTGAGGTATTATCAAATAATTACCTTAGTTTAGTTACTAACATATTGTTGTTTTTGTTACAGCCCGCCGATAAAGCAACGCAAAGCGAGTAAAAAGGCCAACGAGGAGAAGTCGAAGCCAATTAGAAAGTCGAAGTACGTATGTTTCCTCCTCACAATATTTTAAACATGTAACTTAGAAGATTTGTTAAGTAATCTAACTTATAGTGTATAGCTGCAATGCATTTTGAGAGTTGGATCTCACTGCACCTGTTATTTGTACTATTGTAATCTGTAAGGTGTAGATAAACGCTATACTTCTTGCCTGTCTTTTTATCATAGTGTGTGATGGTATAACTAGTCTATCATTGTGCGGTTTCTCCTTGTTTATTCAAGATTTTTTATGCTAGAGGCGGGCAAACGAGCAAGCGGATCACCTGATGGATGGTAATCACCGCCGCACATAAAAATCTGCGAGATCGGAGAGGTCGCTGATGCGTTGCCGGCCTTTCAGAAAGATTTTAATTAAAATCTTAATGTCTATCATTAATTTACAGGAGCAGCAAGTCGAAGGCGAACAAAAACGCCAACGTGTTCGAAGAGTTGTTCGGAGACGCAGCCGAACCTACACCGCCGCCGCCACAATCAAAGTTGTGGTCGTCATTATCTCGGCGTGTAGCGGGCGGCATCAGTCGACGGTCGATACTGCAGACGGGCGGTGAATTTTTTGTGGACCTCCGAGTATTCGACACGTCGACTATTATAGATCTGGACTCGCGGGACCGCTCCGACAAGTGGAGCGGTTGTTTGCGGATTCGCCTCACCCCGGAGGATCCGCTGTGGTCCACAATAAAGACCATATTTAAAGACAGCAGTCGGCTGTTCCAGGGTGAGGCGACATTTTACCCCGATAATAAGAAATAGTTTTATTAAACTATTTCTTATTATCGATTGATATTTTTAAGTTAACATTTTTTTTTTTTTTCTGTTTAGCAAGTAGGTCACATAATCAGGTAGGTAGTTAATGTAACTTAGTAACAAGCACAATGGCTACATTGAGAACTATTTTTTGTTCAGTATGTCAAGCATCTATAATTAAAAAAGAATTTCCGGGACACTTGCGAAGCCTTGCCCACAAAAATAATACATTAATTAATTATGATGATGGAATTGAGACTGTTAATTCAGCTTTTAGAGGTCGTATAGTATCATATCGAATAACCCCCGACTGTGAATTCACTTCCAGCGGTGAGAAGTTGGCGATTACTTCACCTACTCACTTCATGCATTGTATTTCGTCTAAGTTACGGAAAGTGCTTGATTTGGCTATCGCGTCTCATATTAATATAAAGGTGAACTTTGAATTATTTGTTAAAGTTATTTTACCTAAAGACGATACGATGGAAATAAAATCATTTGCTACGGAAAATATTCCCATATTTTCGAACTATTCTTTTGACAACTTATTAGATAATATTTCAGGATTATTATGTAAAAAGATAGATGGATTTCAAGAAAAGGGGAGCGGGTGGTCTCTTTTGGATATACTTTATCTCGAATCTAATATAAACAAATATTCACCGCTCAGAGGTTCTAGCTATTTAGAATTGCCAAAAAAAATTAAATCAAAAAAGGCTTGCTTGAATATCAGAAACGAAGATGAATATTGTTTTGCTTGGACAGTTTTGAGTGCTTTATACCCAAAGGTGAAAAACGCCAGTCGAGTACAATCATATCCACACTTTAGCGATGTTTTGAATCTTGATAACATGCATTTTCCAGTTTCATTTAAAGACATTAAAATATTTGAGAAAAATAATCATGACATTAGCGTAAATGTTTATGGCTTAGACTACAAACAAAACATTGTTGGGCCATTGTATAAGACATTATTAAAAAAGAAAAATCACATCAATATGCTTCTGTTAGAAAATGGTATGAAATCACATTATTGTCTAGTAAAAGATTTAACGAGATTAGTTCGAAGTCAGATTACAAAGCACCATGGAAAGTTGCACTTTTGTGATGAATGTTTATTGTTTTTTAAATCAAAACAAGATCAAGATAAACATATTTGTGGGGGTGTTGTTACGTTATTACCAGAAATTGGCAGTAAAATGCAATTTAAAAATTATCAATGTATGCAAAATGTTCCGTTCGTTATTTACGCGGATTTTGAGTCAATTTTGCAGCCATGTAATGAGAGCAAAGGCGCGCACACATTAAAAACACAAAAACATCTACCGGCGGCGTTTGCTTATTACATTGTTTGTAATTATGATAATTCACTTAACCGATTAGTGACCTATCGAGGGACTGATTCTGCGTCACAGTTCGTAAATCAATTGGAAAAAGATGTGAAGCGTATTTATAGTGTTATTAAATCAGCATCTGAAAATCCGGTTCCAATAATTTATAGCGATAAAGAACGATCTAGTTTTGAAAAGGCAGAGTACTGTTATTTATGCGCTAATTTGCTGATAGGAGATAAAGTGCGGGACCACTGTCACTTCACAGGAAAATATCGTGGTGCCTGTCACTCTTACTGCAATATTCAGTTTAAAATACCTTCGTTTATACCAGTATTCTTCCATAATTTATCGGGTTACGACTGCCATTTATTCATCCGTGAACTAAGTAGTTTTCCGGGTGAAATTAAAGTTATTCCCAAAAACAAAGAGAATTACATATCCTTCACCAAGTTTATTCAATTTTCAACTAATAATTTTATTGCAGTGCGGTTTGTTGATTCCTTCAAATTTTTAGGGACAAGTATCGAACAATTAGCTAAAAATCTACAACAAACTGACTTTACACATTTACGTGCTTATTGTAACAATGAAAATGAATTATTGTTGTTAAGTAGAAAGGGAGTGTACCCATACGATTACATATCAAACTGGAAGGTATATGAAGAGGAGAACTTACCGTCCATAGACAAGTTTTATAATAATCTCTCTAATGAAGCTATTAGTCAGTCTGATTACGAACATGCAAAAAAGGTGTGGAAATGTTTTGATATAAAGAACTTAGGACAGTATACTGATCTATATGTAAAGAGCGATGTATTGATATTAAGTGATATATTTGAAAAGTTTCGTAAAACATGTAAAGTTAACTACAACTTAGATCCTGCTTTTTATCTCACTGCGCCAAGTCTCAGCCTCGATGCTATGTTACTAAAGACAAAAGTAAAATTGGACTTGCTTTCAGATTTAGAAATGATTAGAATGATACAAAAGGGAATTCGTGGGGGTATTTGTCTGTGTTCTAAAAGATATGCTAAATCAAACAACCAATATCAGCCTGACTACGACCCCTCGCTACCAAACAATTTTTTAATTTATATGGATTGTAATAATCTATATGGTTTTGCAATGTGTAGTTTTCTGCCATACGCAGATTTTAAATTTCTGAGTAGTAGGGAATGTGAACAACTTGATATCACTAACATTCCTAATGACAGTGATTATGGTTATATTTTTGAAGTTGACTTATATTACCCAGAGAATTTGCATGACCTACATAACGATCTTCCATTTTGCGCACAAAATTATACACCTCCAGGTGCAAAAAATATAAAATTAATTCCTAATCTATTTCATAAATATAACTATGTCATCCATTATGCTCATTTAAAAACCTGTCTACGACATGGATTACACCTCAAAAAAATCCATAAAGGAATATCATTCAAACAAAGCCCTTATTTAAAAGAATACATCGATTTAAATACACATTTGCGTCAAAGCACCGACTCCGCGTTTGAACAAGATTTTTTTAAATTATTGAACAATAGCATATTCGGAAAAACTCTCGAAGATACTGAGCGTAGAGTAGACGTAAAGTTAGTCACAAAGTGGAGAGATGAGCGAAATAAAACCAATAAATTTCATTCGGCAGAACAGCTCATATCTCGTCCTAACTTTCATAGTGCATCAATATTTGATGAAAATTTGGTGGCTGTTCAACTAAAACGAGAAAAGGTAGTTTTAAACAAACCTATATACATAGGATTTACAGTCTTAGAACTTTCCAAAAATCATATGTACGATTTTCATTATTCTGTCATGAAAAGGCACTACCAACACAATCTGTCTTTGTGCTATACTGATACCGATAGTCTTTTGTATTCAATACAGACGAATGATTTTTACTCAGACTTAAAACAACACTTTTTATCTTACTTTGATACAAGCAACTACAAAAAAGATAATCGTTTTGATATCATTCCTAAAAACAAAAAAGTTCCCGGTTTGTTTAAAGACGAGTTAGGAGGCAACATTTTGTTAGAATTTGTCGGATTACGCTCTAAACTTTACAGCATTAAAACGAGCAATAGTGAGATAAAAAAAGCAAAAGGAGTTAAAAAAAATGTTACCAAAAAACTACGGTTTTCTGATTATGTTAATGTATTGTCAACGGGTGATGAGATAAGAGGTAGAAACGTTCTTTTTAGATCGATAAAACATGAAATTTTTACAACAGAACAAAACAAAGTTGCTTTATCAAGAAAAGACGATAAACGATTCATTACAAAAGATAATATTTGCACTGTATCCTGGGGACATTATAATATTACTGTTTAACTTTAAGTCTTAATGTAAATAGACTAATGCTATGTACACAGGACGTCACGTGGAGTTACCTTTGTTGGATTTTGGACCGTCCTTATATCCAAGACACAAGTGCTAGTTTAGCACTGCTGGGGGTAACTTAACTTGACGCCGTCTGTACATTAAACTGATAGTTTTATAAATAATGTAATGGTTACCTATAAGTGTCATACTTAGTACATTGTGTAAAACCTATTACTTCTTTTAAGAAATAAATTTGCTAAACAGAATACCTCTTTTTTATTTTCTTATCCACATCTCATATTATAATTATTTTATTTATTTTATGGTAACTAGATTGAAGGGGAAACAGTGTTAAAATGTTTAACACAATTTAGTAAGTCACCTCACATGAGAACTTGTTGCGACATGATTAAGTAAAATACTGTAGGTACACGTGACAAATTTACATATAAAGTAATTAGATGCTCCACGTGTAGTAAATTTGTACAAGAAATATTTACACATTTGCAGTTTGTGCAATCCATCAAACATGCTGATATGCAAACTTAGCGGTTTTGTATTACGCAGCTTTACATTAAATAACGTCATTTGGTTCGTGGTCCTGCTGCAGATCGTACGTTACCTACATCGATTGTAAGTATAATTATTTCTTGATTTCGATTTTAATAATTAAGAACTTCATTTAAAACAAGGTGTTTTCTAAATTTACTTTCTATTTGTTACAGAAAATGGATAATTCTTCTGACATTATGTTCAGTCAGTACGCCCAGGACCCACTGGAAAACTTCACACAACAATATCAAGAACTCTTGGAACGCCGACCGAAGAAGCAACCAAGAAAACTCAGCCTTGCAAAGAAGAAAACGAACGTTTCTAAGTCGTTCGTCTTATGCAAAGAGAAGCGTGGATTAAAATTAATCCAAATTAAAATTCTGGACTTGCCGAATGACCTCGCATCGATGAACACTTCTGAGGAAGACGATCAAGACGTGGAACTCAACGCCCAGTACGTGGTACAAGATTCTGTTGATGAAATTTTGGACCTTACGCACGTTTTAGTTAGGAAAATATCAAAGAGACTATGTGGTGACATTGTATAGTATAGTATAATGAAATAATTGTTAAATATTCTAATTAATGTTTATTTTAAATATTATCAAAATAAAATGTAAAACTATGTACTTGTATATAAAGTATTAATAAGTAATTGATAATAAATGATTTCGATTGAAAACCGTCTTTAATTGTTTATCTAAAAAAGTAAATAAAACTACAGTAATATAAAATATGTTTTTATTAAATTTATTATAGATTTATGCTATTTTCAGAACACCATTTTTTAATACATAGTACATTTTTTAAAGCACAATATTGCTTATCTCTGTGAGTAAAACAATTAAATGAATTTATATCTTTACAGTACATTTCGCATATATTTTTTAGATTACATATACCCTTATCACTTATATCTAGAATATTTTCATGGTCACATAGATCTTTTACCCATTTTATTTTCTCTTTACCCTTCACAATAATTTTTAAATCTTTCAAATACGGTTTTATTATTCTTTGAAATTCTCTATAGTCAATGTGTCCTTCACTCCATCGGAATCCTCTGTTTCTTTCTAACCACCAAACATGCTTCTTTTCTTCGAGAGTTAAAGTCGAGAATGGATATGGAGGTTTTATCAAAAATTGTTGGGTATGCTCCTGAGTGCTTATAGCTAATTCCTTTACTAAAAAATCATTATTCCGATCTTTGAAGCCTTGCAAGTCCACAATGACCGTATAATCATTCATGATAATTTCTTTACAATATTACTTAACGGTTTGTATTCAAATATGCAATCGTTCAGTATTAAACAGTAGGCAGAAGTCTGATCGGGTATCTCAGCATCGGTTTCTATTTCCAAGCATACGTCGATACACCCCTTCAAGGCTTCGTGTTGGCGAGAACAGTCAACAACGAATAAGGGAGCAATGTCTTTAAACTCTTTCAAACCCAACAACGGCTCAGGTCGACGTCCGTAATAAGACTGTTGAAATCTTGCATATTGATCGTATATTAATGAATATTTATTTTCAGCGAAACTAATGTTTAAGTTTTCGTATGGATAGTAGGTTGAATTAAGGTAAACTTTTACGTCACGTACAGCGCAATGATCGAATTCCGCCATTGACATGGTGGCATTTTGTTTACGATTCGTTTGTAAGGCAATCACAACCATTCGAGGTTTTTCAATCTGTGATGAAGTTTTAATAGACCAAGTATGTTTCCGGGTTTTAGGCATCAATGGATATTCGTACAGATCCCAATTACGAAATGCGACTGTTATCGCTCGATCTCTTTCTAAATGTTTTAACAAATTAATTCTTTCGCGGTCTGATACTTTGACATGCGGGACTCGCCAGACAATTTTATTTATTATTATGTCTTGAACAACTTCGCCAGCATTTAACTTTAAAGCATTAAGATTTGTGTTACTTCTTAAAAGAACTAATTCATGTTTACAATTCATAATGATTTTTTGGTAATCTTCTGCGAAACCTAACACTTTATTAAGTGGAATAGAGGCTGAAAATACACCATTGATTGTATTGGATATACCAGAAGGGGACCAACCCCAAACACTAGCACATTTAGACTCATTATCATTTAACGATAGATATGATTTTATTGTGGTTGTGATACCTGCATTTTTTATTCTATCTATTTCAATACCGTTTATTTCATAACGGATGTCTTGAAATAAAAATAAGGCAGGATTGTTAACAAAATGTACATTTGATACTCTTTCCTTTTCTTTTGTTGTACTGTTGTGTTTGTACACATCAGCTCTGCCCTCAATATACAAACTGCTGAGCGCAGGTAACACGTACAAATCTTGCTGATTAATCGGTATCCGTATTTCATCATTCTTGTTGAAACTTGTCACATATGGTTTGTATGAATGAAATTGAAAACTTTCAATGCTGTTGTCATGTGACGGAGATTGAGCGATATTTAAAACGTTCATTTTGTCAATCCAAGTATCTTTAAAAATGCTTTATTTTTTTTGGTCAGCTTCTTCTTAGGGTAATGTAGTGCTCTTTTGTGCGATGTTCTTCTTGAACTGATTTGATTTCGAGAGGTAGCAGAGGTTTTATTGAAATTTAACATTTTTTCCTGAAGTGTAAATACAGCTGGATCTCTTCACCACGTAAATTAATTTGTTTATTTTTTTCGTCTAACAATCTTATATTGATAGAACTTATTGAACTTTGATTGACAGGAAAGTAGATTAAGTTTTTAGGTATTTCTATTATTCGATAACCAGGTGGTACATTCGGCACAAATTCATAAATTATATGACTTGCTTCTCCGTTCACAAATGACCCGCTCACAATATCACATTCGATGCGTATTATGGTTGTTGGTAAAATGTTGACAGGATATTGAGATTCAGTTTTTATATTCGATTTTACAGCTTCAAGACCAAACCCCAAAATCTTACCAATCGAATCTGTTTTATCGAAATAAACATCTTCTGAACAATATATACATGTTTTTAAAGTATTGTTGTTAGCAGTTAATTTCAATGTAGCATTTTTTATGTTGCTCTGAAGATAATCACAAATATCTTGTAATTCATACGATCCTTCGGGTAGTTTTATCACTTCATCATTTCCATAATAAAATTTATTGTTTCTTTCATCTATATTGGGAATAGAGTTGAATGTAGAAAAATACAGAAGACCGCACTCATACTCCCCACTTAATTCTAATGTAGGAGAGTAGTTTGTTGTTGAATAAGCGTCTCTATCAGTTATCGACACAGTGAAAGACATGTTTATACTGAACACGATTCTTTATTTTATCCATTATTTAAATGCTTTTTCCAATAGTTTTTTAAAAAAGTTAAACAGAGATGACCACAATTTATAGCGTCAAACTTTTGATACCGTACAATATTATAACTAATTGACATGTTTCTTAAATAATTTCTTAATTCTAATGGGGGTTTTAAGTCGCCAAAACTATCAAAGTATTCACAGTAGTTGTTTTGTTTGATGTAGGCTACCCAGTGTGTTCCTGGACTATCAGAGCTATCCAAATTAAGTACAGCACATTCTATTTTTCTTGGCTTCAATGGAAGTGTATCTCTCATAAATACTCCCCGAAAATATGGAATGTCAGTAGCATGTTCTAATATATCTAAATCTGTTAGTGCACGTCTAGGCAGCCGTTTAACTAGTTTTTTGAAGGGTTCAAATATAAACCAGCACCCTTTTTATGAGGTTTAATGTACAATCCTTTGCCAAGAGCCACTGCTTCCATTGTTCTGTTATGACGTTCAGACTCTAGAAGACTTTTCTGAGCTGCTTTGGAGTCATTCACTGCTTTTGCTATACCGGCTGCTCCACCTGCCAAAGAACCCAAAGCCGACAAGCCTGCAAAGATTGGGATTAAAGGTAATAGTCCTCCACATTTTGGCAGAGGAATACAGCGCGGCAACTTGGTTCCTTTTTTATTTTTGAAGATTTTTTTAGCTGCAGCACATGCGTATTTAATAGCTGTGTGACTACCTTTGGTTTTTAACTTTTTTAGTTGAGATTTAATTTTGTTAACAGCTGCCATAAATGAACGAGCACCCGTACCAGCCTTGAGTTTAGCTTTCATAGCATTTTTGACTATCCATGATGCAACTTTTTCACCCTTTTTAGCATCTTTAGCTTTCAATCTTTTCCGAGCCATTTCCATAAGTTCTTTATCAGCCTTTCGTCGAATGTTTAAATCGTTGTCGTTGTAAGCAATATCGTGATACATACAAGCTTTGTCTAAATTATTTATACCTCTGTCTCCCCTTTTCAAACGTTTCTGTAGCTTTGTTCCAGGACCACAAAATTGATATCCAGGTAAATGTAGCTCGAACGGTAAATGGTTAATCACGCTGTCTATAATACCACTTCCCCCCTTCATTGATATCGTTAGAATGAATAGATTTGGATTAAAGTTATATTTATATGTTTTACAAAACAATCTCATTCCTGTCTATCCAACTGTTTTCTTCGTTGCTGAGGCCCAGCCATTTCACAAAATATTTATTACCTTTTCTTTTGATAATCTTCTCGATAAGGTAAATATCAGGATACTTAGTTTTTTGTAATTCGTACTCATAAAAAGTCCCTAATATAACCTGCTTATGATTATCTTCCAAATGATAAGTTGGTGGGTTTGTATCATTTACCTTTACTACTGTAAATACTTCAGTTGACCAGTTGGGAGTATAACCTTTGTAAAAGTCTGCTTTAAATTTGCTAATACGTAAATGATCACCAACTTGAAACTTGGGTTTCAAGTGTTTTCGATTTCTGTACGCCTTACTAATATTACACAATACAACCTTTTCATTTGTCTTATTTACATCTTTCGGCTTAAATTTTGTTATGCGATGAATAGTGCTGTTATAGTTCTCTATCACAGTATTTAATAATTTACCCACCCATCGATAACAGCCGTATAAACTGAAAAGTTTGAAGATGTGTGATTTTAGAGTGCGTATGACTCGCTCTACAATAGATGCTTTCTTCACGGAGTAAGTAGAATAATGGTTTACATTATATTTTTGTAACAGTTGACCGAAGATATCATTATAAAACTCTTTGCCCAAATCTGTTTGCAAATATTTAGGTTTTCTAGATGAATTTTTAAATATCTGGTGCATAGCGTTGACAACACAGTTTTTTTCTTTCGATTTTAGGGAACTTGTCCATACATACTTTGACAATGTATCTATCACTACCAATATGTATTTGTAGCCTTTATTAAAGTTTGAATATTTTTGTAAATCTATGAGGTCGGCTTGCCAAAGATCATCGATTCCTTTTATAACTGTGCAACGACGTGGGAAATTTCTTCTGGCTGATTTGTGAAGTTCATCAATTATGTCCTTTTTGCTCATTTTTCTTTATTTTCACATGAATTAGATTATCTATTTCAGACTTTGAATAAAATGATTTATTCAAATGGTCTGTTGTAAAGGTTTCCAAATTCTTCAAATGTAATTTCAGTTCCAGCTTAATTTTCTCAACATCATTTCTTAATTCTTGAACCGTTTTGTCTAAATAAGCTTTGTTAACTGCTTCGTCGTCTTCAGTTGGATATGATAACCCTTTTAATTTAGAAGATTTTAAATCGTAGTGTCCGGTAACAGATTTCACCAATGTTTCATTGTAGTTTCCAATGTATTCTGTCAATCGTAAACGTTTATGGACATGATGACCAAATTTATCTATGTTCATTGCTGTCTTGATGGGTTGACTCTTAAAAGAAGACTACTCAGTTTTCCAGGTTTCTTCTTTATATGTTCTACATTTATGATACCAGCTTCATGAAGTTCCGAAATAATTGCAATTATTTCGTTATTTACGCCAGTGTTACCTGCTTCCCAAGATGCAAGTAGTAACTTTAATCGTTCAACTAATTCGTTTGGATCATCCCAGTAAACTAGATCAGTATCTGATTTCACTGTCTTTAAAAGTGAAATTCCTTTACCTTGTGGAATACTTTCAACACTTGTAGTTGGATTTCTAGAGAATTTGAACAAAGGCTTAATTACATTCGTATATTTAAATCCTTTGTTGCTGTTAATGGGTTTTGATGATTCGCAATTACGACGATGAGCATTGGTTTCTATTAGAAGTAATTTGTAATATTGTAAATCATCATCTGTTACTACATCTAAATTTGGTTTCTTTTTGAACAAAAGTTCTTTTAAGCCATCAGTTTTTTTGACAGTAAGTGTTCCTATTTTAAGAATACCACCGTCGTCATAGACACGAGTTTTCCCGAGTAATAATTTACCTCGTTCATTTCTGACTCCAAATGGAACATCTTTCATTACTTCAGACGATGTTGACCAAGACAGTGATTGATTTTTAAGACTTGGCGAGGACTGTAGAGATTTGAATGATCCTTCGCTAATGTTATGGTCTTCGGACGGTGACACAACAAGGGTTTTGTTGTAATTGTATTGCTCTTGTTCATCATCTTCATCTTCCTCACTAGCAGATTCATTATAATCTTCATCAGAGACAAACAATGACTGATTTTCGTCTTCAAATGACTGATTATTGTCATTTTTAATTTTTTTCATCACTGGTTCACAGTGTTCTTCTACCTTAAGAGGAGGGTCATATTTTTTATTGGTCAACAGTGTTAGAGGATCAACAATTGGTTTTAATATTGTTTCTAATGTTTTATTGTTTGTATTTTCAATATCTTTTATCATGGCAACTTTTCTTTTAACAGCTGCTGCTGATTTCACTATTTGTTCTTTAAGGTTTTTCTCCATTTCGAAGTATTCCGCTCGGTTTCAAACCATGAATGAGACTGGTTAATAGATAACACAACCGTCTTTTATGTATGTTCCTCTATCACTATGAAGGTATCAAAAGCCAATCGGTAACATCCGTTATTTTTGCCACAATCCTTATTAATAACAAGATAGTTGAATGGTTTATTCCAAACGGTTGAGCACATCTCACGGAATTGGGACCATGACATGTCTGATCCCACATGTTCTTCATAAACATGCTTCAAATTAATGTCATCTTGTTTAAATAGAATGACGAGATTAGAATTGTCCCGTACAAGTTGTTTTGGTATTTTCGTGTAAGTTTGATTGATGTAAAAACAATCTATATTTTTATGACGTCCCATGGCGAAATAATCTCTAATGTTGTTTTGATTCTCACAAGCAACGTCGTCGAAAATAATAATTGAATCAGGCAAAGCATCATGGGGGCTTAAAATGTCTCCATTATGATTGTATTTATTAAATGATGTTCCAGGTACCATATTCAAAACCTTTTCAAGATATAAATATTTAGGTTGATATAAAGACTTTGAATACACATAAAGGTTACGGAATCTTGGTCCATTTTTATGCAATAATAAACTTATTACTAAATTGGTTTTTCCACTATTAGATGGACCGCACACAATACAACGTATTGTACTTGGTAATAAATTTCCATGCCGTCGAGGGACATTAGATGATGCAGGACAGATGCAATCTAATTTAAGTGATTCTTTTTGTTTAACAAACTTCATGATTCCGGTTTCAGCGCGAGTGCAGTGTTGCATTAGTAACAATTGAATGAGCTAAACTTACAATATCATCGTTTTAAATGTACTTTCAGGAAGTACAATGCTAATAAATGTTCTGTTATCAATGGTTACTTTGATGCTGAGTTATTGGATTTTCTAATAATCAACTGAGGTTGCATAAGATACATCGGAGACACTAAAGGAGGCTCTAACTGCAGTTCCAAGCTGTGCGAACGGTTAGGGATCAGAGACTCTAACGGAGGCTCCAATCTTTACGGTCTTTTAATAGATTGGGAACTTTAACTCGACGATGTATCACTGAGGCGAGCCCTAGCTCGCCCTAGCTCGCCCTGGCTCGCCCTGGCTCGCCCTGGCTCGCCTCAGTGATACATCGTCGAGTTAAAGTTCCCAATCTATTAACTACTCCTCTTAGCAACAGCATTAATTAGAGTTCTCTCGGCAGACGGGACTCATATCACCATGAGAGCCCTCATCGATCAAGGCTCTCAGATATCCCTCATCACCGAGAACGCAGCACAAAGACTTAGATTGCCGAGGCGCCATTGCCAAGGAGTAGTATTTGGGTTGGGCGCCCAAACAAACAACAGCAAGGGATCAGTGGAGATAATAGCATCAGCAGTTCATGGGGATTTCACCTTTAATACCGAAGCAATTATCATGAAGAACCTCATCAACAATCTTCCGAATCACTCCTTCTCCAAACCAACGTGGAACCATATTGAGCACATCACGCTAGCCGACCCCGAGTTCCACATCAGTCGACCTGTAGACCTGCTACTAGGCGCAGACATATACTCACTAATCATCCAAGGAGGAATCATCAAGGGCGAGAATGAATCACAACCCATAGCCCAGCAGACTCAACTTGGGTGGTTGTTGTGTGGCCACGCAACCACGTGCCAATATCAGTGCAACGTAGTTTTGAATAACATCGAAGATATTCAGAGATTCTGGTCAATCGAAGATATTGGTGATGAAGATCAAGCAAGCATGTCCCAAGAAGAGCATCACTGCATAAAGCAATACAAAGAACAAACAACACGTCAAGAAGATGGTCGTTACGTCGTCCGACTACCTATGAAACCCAACACCATTACGTCACTAGGCGAATCCAAACACAAAGCAATAGCACAATTTCGGCAATTAGAGAAAAAGTTCAGAAAAGATGAATCCATAGCAGAAGCTTACAAATCCTTCATCAATGAGTACATCAACCTTGGACACATGACTTTAGCAGACAATGACGGTAACGAAACCCCACACTGTTACCTACCTCATCATTGTGTTATCAAACCAGAGTCTACGTCGACGGTTTTGCGCGTCGTATTTAACGGGACATCACCTACGTCATCGGGTGTCAGTCTCAATGACGTAATGTACAGCGGGCCTAACCTTCAACAGGACCTGCTATCACTCATACTGAAATGGAGGCAGTATGAAATAGCCTTTACCGCCGACATCGAGAAGATGTTCAGGCAGATAATGGTACATCATGAAGATCAGAACCTTCAAAAGATCATATGGAGAGATAACACTAATGAAATGTTGCGAGAATATAAGTTAACAAGTGTCACATACGGAACGAAGGCCGCCCCGTTCCTGGCCATGATGACCTTGAAGCAGCTAGCAAGTGATGAAGGTCATAAGTACTTATCTCAAGCAAAACAAGTATTAGAAGAAGACTTCTATATGGATGACCTACTGAGTGAGAGCCACAGCATCAGTAAGGCAAAGCAACTACAAGCAGACTTAATAGCACTACTTAAGTCAGGTGGCTTTAACCTACGCAAGTGGTCTTCCAATAAGCCCGAGCTAAGACAAGCAGCGGAAGGATTAACATCTGAACCGAATCAAGAAGACTTCACCTTCAATTATCCAGAATCAACGAAAACCCTCGGACTTAGCTGGAACCCTCAAGAAGATCAATTCAAATTCAAAATTAAAATGCAACCTGCATCATCAAGGCCACTCACTAAACGAGTACTACTATCAGAAATTTCAAAGATATTCGATCCACTCGGATGGCTGTCACCTGTTACCACAAAACTGACATTATTATTCCAAAAAGTTTGGCTACAAGACATTGAATGGAGCAGGGAGCTGCCAGAGGAGTTCGGCAAAGAATGGGTTAGCATCAGAGATGACCTTGATAACATCAACAACATCAAGGTTCAAAGATGGCTCAACAGTCATGAAAAAGATGATATCGAGTTACACGGCTTTTGTGACTCATCAACAAAAGCTTACGCTTGCGTAATATATTACAAAGTGAAAAGCAAAAATGAGGGAGAAAAATCATCAATTATCATAGCAGCAGCCAAAGCAAGATTGGTACCCATCAAGAAAGAGATAACACTACCACGACTTGAACTGATGTCGTGT